>JBBMOC010000209.1:275728-289497 GCA_037975185.1 Centropyge bicolor | reverse complement strand
CACACACACACACACACACACACACACACACACACACACACACACACTCTTCATGCCAAATAGAGTTCAATAAAACCGAAGCCGTGAAACCTGTGTGTGTGTGTGTTTATATGAGCATGTAAAAGAGGACAATCTTGGCCCAAAGGATTCTGGGTAGTTGATAAGTCATTTTTGTTCACATAAACACTCCGTTTTCTCAGCATTTACTCTTTTTAATCTACAGCCATCAGGAGGTAACGGAACCTCTTCAGAGAGACACTGTGAGATTCTCAGTTTGCTCGACAGCAGGAAGTGAATTCAGTTCATGACTGTAACAAGCAGAGTCTGGACGCTCACAGAAAAGGATGGATGGCTGCACTGGCTGGGAATCGAACCCGCGCCTGCAGCACAGCAGCTGAGAACTCAGCCACTGAAGCACCAACCAAACTGGATGCTGTTTCAGATGCATCAGTTCAGATCCAACATGTCTGACTTTCTGCAGCTGCTGAACTCGAATGAAACCTTATCAGCGGTCGTGTTTACAGAGACGTTCTGAGGACGTTTCCACGTGAGCTGGACAGTCATGTGACCGTCCAGCGTCAAAGAGTGATGTGATGTGTTTTAATTAAAAATAGAAATCTGATGATTAGAGGTGAAGAACTGCAACGTTGTGGCATTAAGAACTGAAAGATGAGGATGAAGATGAAGGTGAAGATGATGAGGATGAAGATGATGAAGGTGATGATGAGGATGAAGGTGATGATGATGATGAGGAGGATGACGGTGATGATGAGGATGAAGGCGATGATGAAGGTGAGGATGAAGATGAAGGTGATGATGATGATGAAGATGAGGATGAAGGTAAGGATGAAGATGAGGATGAAGCTGAAGATGATGAGGATGATGATGAGGATGAAGGTGGACTGCAGTGCTGCTCACTGCAGAGTCTCAGACTGATCTGATTATCAGACTGGATCGATGGAGGCTAATTAATAAACGGTTCATTTCAAATCACCTTCATTATCTGAAAAGACTGAAGCAAACTTTAGCAGAAGTGACATGTGATGAATCTGTGAGTCTTGTGGTGCCTTCGGCTCAGATGTTCCCGAGCAGAAAGACTTTCTCTCCGCTGAACTTTCATGACGCTCCTGTCTCAGTGCCACACCAGGAAAAGCCTTCTCACACGCTGCGGCCGCAGAGCTCAAAGTGCAGCTCGGTGTGTGTGAGCCGAGAGGCACAAAGCGTCCGCCGGAACCAGGCTCGTGTGTGTTTGTTTCTCAGCTCGTGAGTCCCGGTCAGAAGACCCGGGTCAAAGAGAGACGCAGAGGTTTTTCCGCGGGGTTCCGCCGCAGCGGCGGAGCGAAGCCGCTCAGTCGGTAAACGACACGAGAGTCGTCGCTTCGAGACTTTCCGAGGATTCAACGATCACACAGCTCAACATGCAGCTCACCGCAGCAGCTCGCGCCACAGAGAAAAACACCAAATCACAGGAAACCGGGACTTACATTGAGACGGGTCGGAGGCTCCGCGTCTGTCCGCTCAGATCTCCACAGCGGGGCGGCCCGGCGGGCGGGCGGAGCTCCACCGGGTGGGGGCGGGGCCGGACCCCGGGGGAACCGGGGCCGGTGTGTGTGTGTGTGTGTGCGCGCGCGCGTGCGTGCGTGTGCCCTTGTGTCCTGGTCCCAGTGGTTCCGGAACAAAGTCACGTGTTCATTAACTGATTAAAAGTAAAAACCTCCAGCTTGATGCAACTGAAAAACAAAACAGAGAAGTTGGACAGATAGTCAACAGACAGACAGTTTAGGGACAGACAGACAGACAGGTAACAGACAGTCAACAGACAGACAGTTTAGAGACAGACAGACAGACAGACAGACAGTTTAGGGACAGACAGACAGACAGTTTAGGCACAGACAGACAGTTTGGAGACAGACAGACAGTTTAGGCACAGACAGACAGTTTAGAGACAGACAGACAGTTTAGGGACAGACAGACAGTTTAGGGACAGACAGACAGACAGCTAGACGAAGCAAAGCGACAAAAAGTTAAAGGGAAGCAGCTGTGTGTGTGTGTGTGTGTGTGTGTGTGTGTGAGTGTGTGTGTGTGTGTTCATACAGGAAGTAGAAGTGGGCTGTTTTCCGGTCGAAGCTCCGCCCCCTGCTGGTCTGTTGCGACATCAGTTTGGTTTGAACAGAAGCTTCAGGTCATGAATCAGCAGCTGATCTCAGGTCAGATCAAACCTCAGCTGTAACAAGTACTCACACTGCACTGCAGTACAAGTACTCACACCACAATACAAGTACAAGCACTCCAGAGTTTTATCAAATTCACTTGAAGTACCAAAAGGAAAACTTGTAAAACGTTATTCAAATCTGATGTTACATGACTTTACTTCACTGACGGAGAATTTTCACAGAAACATCTTCATGTTTTTAAAGTGCAGGAACAAGTTACAACATTCAAATCCTGAAAATGAGACCAAATATAATTGAATTGAATGTGTTTTAACATAAGTTACATTTTTGACTTGTATTTTTCATGAGTACTGCAGTATCCCATCCACTGAGTAGAAGTTCTAGGAGTCAGAACTGTCCCTCTGTCCTGGGTGAGACAGTGTCCTCTCTGCTGGAGCCCAGGTCTCCTTCATTCTTCTCTGGTTAAGAATAAAAACTAATCTCTCTGTCACCAGCTCCCAACACATGTGTTTTGATATTTTTGATATCTGACGGGGCATTTGTTTGAGTTCTGCCCTGCGGCGCTCACAAATATAAACTTCTGAGTATTATTTCTGATTTGATGAGTGATGCTGGTGATGGCGCCCTGCACAGTCACTTCCAGCTGCTTTTCAGTTTCATCCTTCAGCTTCAGAAGGCAGAGACACACGAGAAGCATCTTCAGTTTACTTCAATAATAAAATAAGTGAAACATGATGAAGATTTTCAGATGAGCTAAAACAGATGGAATATTTGAACACAGATGAACTTTCTGTCAGTCAACATTCTTCTTCTCTTGTTATTATAGCAGTTTAGTTGTTGGAATCCACAGCCTATTCCTGGTGTGATGTCTCCCTCTGGTGGCGTCAGGCTGTAACTGCAGATGAGGCTCACAACAACAGACACCTGACAGGTGACTGTTCAGACTGAATATGGTTCAGTTCACAGCAGAGAAAAATTTAACACACACACACACACACACACACACACACACACACACTCACACACACACACACACACACTCACACACACACACACTCACACACACACACTCTCTCACACACACACACACACACACACTCTCTCACACACACACACACACACACACACACACACTCTCACACACACACACACACACACACACACTCACACACGCATGCGTTTCACTTTATTGTTGATGTATCTGTACTGTGAGCTTCCCACCACTGGGGGGCTCCCTGCTGTGATCAGCCATGACAGGTCATCAGCCAGGTGAGGCTCTCAGGTGTGGCTGATGAGGGAGCAAACAGTGTCAGACCGTGTCGTGGTGTGACGTGTGTGCTGTATGGTTTAATGGTGTTTCTGGTTCTGAACTGGAAACGGATCGTACTGGAACCTGTAGACTTTAAACTGTCAACAGTAAAGGATGACAAGACAGGGTCACTACATCAAGTGTAAAACTGTTGAGGACAGAGCCGGAGCGGCCGTCACGTCACGCGGAGGACGGCGCTGGACGCTGCCGCTGTTCGGCTCCTGTAGGCCAGCGGTTTCTTCTTCGTTTGGTTCCGGAGCTCCCGGAGATGCAGCCCGGCACCGGAGGAACCGGGACGCCAGCACAGCACACCTGTGTGCCGGCCGACGCCCAGGTATGTGCAGCGCTACCGGTGAATGTGCGCACACGTCTTTGCGTTTTGGTGCTGACTATCCGCAATTGACAAAGACTGATTATTAACATAATCATGGACAATAAAGAAACCGAGACTGAACTGTTCAGAGACAGAACCTGGCTGATCCAGGAGCAGGGAAAATACTGTCATTCGTAAAAACCTGGTTGTTGATTTGATGGGTGATCAAAGCTCTGAGAAAGAGGTGGAAAACACATGTGATGAATAGAAAAAGCTGTGTGATGGAGCTGCTGCAAACCATCAGAGTCAGATGAGTCTGTAAAGAATGAAACATGGTTTAAAGCAGCGGCGCTGTCTGTCTGTGAGTTTTTCACAATAAAAGCTGCCTTCAGGATGAAACTGCTGAGGAGGATCAGGACGGCATTCCTCAGGTCAGATCCGACTCTTCCAGGCCTTCAGCTCTGTCTCAGTCCAGCACGTCGTCTGCTCGCCGTCAGGCCGAGGAACACGCAGGAACAAGCCGGGCAGCTGAGGAGGAAACAGGAAGAGCTGGAACCAGCATCTGGCTCCTGTGCATTCTCAGGCTTTCATCAGAGACTTCGAGCGACATGTGCAAACAACTTGTACTGTCAGAAGAGTCCACTGGGGGGCGGCCTAGAGAGCTGGTTCACAGCTGCCGACAGTTACCGTCAGACAGAGCTCATGATGCTGCCGAGGATCTTCTGAGCAGACAGTTTGGAAATGACTGAAAATGACAGCTGCCTCTGTGAATGAGGTACCTGAGTGTCCCAGTGTTGAGGCAGAGGCTGACACGGCCTGCCAGCCTCTGCACTGAGCCGGGCTCAGAGCTGCAGCGCTGCGCAGGAGCTGCATGTCCGGATGAACTCCATGTGCCTGTCAACATGAAACAACATGAAAATAATGACTCAAAGACTTCCTGATGAGCTCAGAGAGAAATGGAGGACGGAAGCATGTGACACTTTGAAGAGAAGAGAAGCATCCAGACTCAAACACAAAGTCAAGCTGTGTCACCTGCACCCTCAGACGTGCTCTGTCTGCACTGTTCACAGGGACACGCTGGCTCAGTGTTCAGGTCTCATGAGAAGCTTCGGCTGCTCCGCTCAGGACACATGAGCAAGGCCTGCAGTGAGCACATGTCTCACCAAGTCTGGAACCAAACGCAGGTGGAGAGGAGGAGAACAGCGTCAGTCCAGGATCACACCTGAACAGCTGAACCTTCACAGGTCCTGTCTTCTCATGTGTTCAGTGATGTGGACGTTGGTCAGTTTGTCGTCTGTCCACACCCACAGACAGACACACGCTCCTCCTCTTGTCCTTGTGGTCTCAGCATCGTTCCACAGCAGCACAGTTGTGTTTCTGCGCCACTGCTCGTTAAAATTGGATGAAGCTCTTAAGGCATCAGAACATCAGCCCGAGTCGTGGCTAAAGTGGAAACAGCAGCTGAGTGTTTTCGTGCTGCAGCAGAGCGGATGGACGAGCTTTTAGGCCGTCGCTGCAGGAATAACTGAGAGCTTTTAAGAAACCAGCCAAACACTTGAGAGCCAAGCACGAACTGTGTTTGCTTCTCCACAGACTCCAAGTGAAAACAGTGACAGAGCGGTGGAAGGAGAGAGGCCGCTTCAGGCGACACGTGTCCGTCCCACATCACATAACAAAGATCTGATTCAGCCGACTGTTGATCAACCTCAGCCAACTCTTCCAACATGAGCTTCAACAGCTGGATGTTCACGTTCCATCTGTTGTGGCTCTTACAGCTGTGCTCGTACCTTTACAGACCCTGGCAGAGTTTATGGTTTCTGGGCTGTTTTTCAGACAAGATGGATGATAACACACAAACTCTTCTGTCTCTCATGGTTAGTGGTTGGGTGAAGCCATTTATTGTCAAACAACCGTGTTTCCTCTTCTTAAACCATAAGAAACTCTTTGGCCCGGGGATTCTGGCCCGGAGACTCTGGCCCGGGGATTCTGGCCCGGAGACTCTGGCCCGGAGACTGTGGCCCGGGGATTCTGGCCCGGGGATTCTGGCCCAGAGACTCTGGCCCGGGGACTGTGGCCCGGAGACTGTGGCCCGGAGACTGTGGCCCGGAGACTGTGGCCCGGGGATTCTGGCCCAGAGACTCTGGCCCGAAGACTCTGGCCCGGGGCTTCTGACCCGGAGACTGTGGCCCGGGGATTCTGGCCCGGAGACTCTGGCCCGCGGATTCTGACCCGGGGATTCTGGCCCGGGGCTTCTGGCCAGGGGATTCTGGCCCGGAGACTCTGGCCCGAGTGGCCACTGAAGGTACCGTCCTCACCTGTGATCAGTGTGTGTGTATAAAAGCTCAGTGAGGTTCTGGGCTCCTGACAGACCCTTGCATCCTTCATCCAGTGCTGCACTGACGCCTCTGGATTCTGGGGGAAAGCCAAAGACTTGTCAAAGGATCTGTGGGAAAAGGTAGCTGAACTGTCTGAAACAGGAAAGGGATATAAACAGATATCCAAGGAAGTGAGAATCAGCAGTGTTCTCACTCTGATGAAGAAGTGGGAAATGAGGGATTCTGTTGAAACCAAACCACGGTCAGTTAGACCAACAAAAAGTTCAGCCACAACTGCAAAGAAAATTATGCAAAGAAAAACCCACAAATAACTTCAGCTGAACTACAGGACTCTCTCTAAAAAATGTGTGGCTGTTTGCAGCTGCACAGTAAGGAGGCACTTGAAGAAAACTGGGCTGCAGGGTCCAGTCTCCAGGAGAAAGCCAACACTACACTAATGCTCACAATACGACAAACTGCACAGAGACAAGCCTCCAAACTTCTGATCAGACCAAAACTGAACTTTTTGGCCACAACCATAAACGTTACATTTGGAGAGGAGTCAACAAGGCCGATGATGAGAGGTAGACCATTCCTCCTGTGAAACACAGAGGTGGATCGCTGATGTTCTGGGGATGTGTGTGAAAGATGAACGCAGCATGTTAGCAGAAAACACGGGGGAAATTTGGGAGCTGTGCATGGGACAGACTTGGACGGTCCAACAGGACAACGATCCAAAACTTGAGGCCAGGTCGACCTCTCACTGGCCACAGCAGCATGAAGTGAAGGCTCTGGAGTCTCAGTCTCCGACCTCTGGATCACGGGCAGCTCATGAGAGACAACCCAAGAACCGGCAGGAACTGGAGGCTTTTTGCCGAGAAGAACGAGCAGCTCGACCATCTGAGAAAATCAAGAGCCTGATCCACAGAGACGTCCAGCTGTCATCGTTAAAGGAGGTATGAAGAAGTGTAGTTTCTGTCGTCACTGTGCTTTAAATGCTGCCAGGCTCTGTAACCTTATGAGCACAGCTGTACATCAACCCAGCTCTTAATAGAAAAGGAAAAGAACAGTGAAGCTCCTGAAACTTTAATGACTGAACATCTCTGTGAGCTGAAGGCTGTGGAGTGGAGACGGCGAGGCCTCCTTCAGCTGGATGCCATGTTCTGATCGTGTCATTGTTGTTTTACCTTGCTTTCAATAAACCAAGATTAAGATGTCAAAGCCTCTCCGTCTGTGGAAAGCGTCTCTGATGGGTCAGATCTCATGGACCCGGCGGCAGAGTCAGTCCAGATGTGACGCTGGACGTAACTTCAGGAAGAATCAAACTTTCATATTCTTCATTTCAGATTAACCTTTTCATTTCAGTCGAGCAAACAGAGCCGGTCAGAGCTGGACAGACGGACTTCCTGTCTCGTCTCCAGGAGACGGCAGAGGGACGTTTAATGTGGCGTCTCTCAGGAGGTGGAGACTTAAATCTGACCTGAACCAAGTTTTGTATCATGACTCATTTCATGATGGAACCTAATCTGTCGAGGACTCACTTCCTGTTGGTCCTGATGGACCGGAGACGTCCACAGGGACATTGTCCCACCTCTGATGTCATGTGACATTGTTTATTTTTGCACTGATTTAAAAAGAACAAGCACAGTCAAACAGGGACAAATAACCAGACGGATGCTGAAGCTTTTATATGGTTCTTTTTTATTTTTCATCATCTTTTTCATCCTGCTGCGTATTTGCGATGACGTTGTTCTAATATATGATGCGTTTTATGACAGTGTCTGAGAAAAGGTGCAAACATCAGCAAACACAAAGAAAGATCAAGAGATTTCAGCTTGACGAAGACGTTTCAACACGGAGACGGCTCGTCCCCCTCCCCGCCCGCCGCCTCTGTGGCCCGGTAATGACATCATCATTGTGCGCCGCTGGATGTCGGCCGTGCTGCGAACTTCTCCGAGCCACAGCGACGGCGCCCCCTACAGGCCGAGTCTCTCATTGTTTTTGGATAGAGTTAGAGTGAAAGTGCAGCAGGTCGACTCCGAGGCTTCGGCTGGACACACGTGATCAGGGTTTAATGGAAATGTGTTAGGACGTGAAGTCAGACGCTCAAAGCTCCGAGTCGACGAGCTGCTCTCTCAGATCACAGACTTTCACTGCAGAGTGTCCTTTCCACACGTTCTGACGGTGCCTTCAGGGGAAAACAGACTTACCACAAACACTACAGTCCCATCATGCACAGATCCCTGTGATCCCCGCTCTCTGACCAGTGAATGAGTGAGGGTGGGATCTGTGGCGTGATGGTGTCGCTGTGGCGTTCGGGGTCAGGGAGAGTTTGTGCGAAATGATTTCAAAAAGAATTTCAAAGGCTTCATTCGTGATGCAAACGTGTGGGAAATCCAAATAAAGTGAGAATAGATAGAGACAAATAAGTGAATAAACTCTCTCTGAGTTTTCCATGATGTGATTGATTCTATTGTTATTGATTGTGACTGATCAGTTCGTCCACACGCAGATGTGACAGAAAGGACACTCATGGTACAACATTCCCGTCGAGTTGTTTGGTTGTGGAGAAACATTAAGTTCATTCACTCGTCACAACATTGAATGGGCCAGAAGAGAAAACAGTCCAACACTGCGAGTGTCTCTGTTGGTCTCTACAATCCTCGTGGTTCGACCCCAAACCCCCAACTGGAAGACTTTCTCAGAGGCAGTACGGTGGATTGTGATTGGTTCGTTCCTTTCCCTCGATCAGTCCTTCAGTCCGTCCACCCGTCTGTCCGTCCGTCCACATTCAACCAACCACAGTAATCAAAGAGAAATGTCAAAAACGAAAGCACCTGGACCGTGGCAGCCAATCAGAGCCAACCTCTGCCACCCCGCCCACCCTGACTCCGCCTCCTCATGTCCTCACCTCTAACTTAGTTCAAAATGGCGGCGGAAACGGCAGCATGTGCCAAACAAAAACTGCTGTTTTCTCGTGTTGTGTCGGCTGACGTCGGCTGACGGGAGGTTTGAGTTTCCCAAAGATCGTCTTTGCATGAGTTTAATCTCTGACGCATTCAAACATCAAACTAATAATCCGAGTTCACGTTTCTCATTTTGTTCAGGAACAAACAGAAAATGTTTCTGCTGGGTTGATTATTTTCTACTTGTTCGTTACTGTCAGGCTGAAGACGGAACATTTCACTTCGGCCTCCAACAGGAACTTTAGCTCTTTAAGTCTTAGTTTCTAAATCTGTCTGTTAATCCTCTGCTCACAGCTTCGGAGGTCAAACTTTCAAAACGGACTTTCAAATCAAAAAAGGAGACTTTTATCAGCAAGAAGCTTCAAAAATCTGCAGAAATTCAAAATCTGTGCAAAACGTGTGTGAAGGGAAACTGATGGCACCAATGATAAAGTCCCACCTCCTGCTTCCCTCGAGCAGCGTCGTCTGAGCCAACTGTTTTTACATCTGTACGTTTATCCACATTATTGTCTTCATGAAGGCAGTGATTTATTTTGAAGGGCTGTGTGAACGTGTCTCACAGGAAGTGGAGGTGGATTTGTTGATCTTTGTAAACCAGGAAGTGATGACGATGCTTTTGGGAAACCGGATCAGTAACTTCTGAGACGAGTACAGGATTAGAGTAAGAAAGGAGAAACGGAGCGACGGTGGCGGAGGCAGTGAAGCGACTCGGTCCGAACGTCTCTACTTCACACTCACTTTTCATCACAAGTTCAAGGAGCAGACGGCTGCGTTTTCATGACTCTGAAGACCGACGAAGGATTCGATGTTGAACTAATTTGTCCAACTCATCTTCGTCGTCAGCGCCCGCAGCTGTTTGTTTCTTTCAGGTGTGACGGCGGCGACGTTCAGACGAGGTCGCAGTGACACAGCGTCCAGGTTTCGGGGCAGTGCTTTTCATCAGAACGAAGCAGGGCAGTGTTCGATACGTTACCGAAGCCTCTCATCAGCCGACACCTGAACACGACACTGTGGTGAAAGACACCGCAGACAGGAAGTGAGACGCAGGGAGGGCGGACACGTGCATTGTTTTAGTGCAGCTTCAGCTCGTGCAGCTTCAGCTGCACTAAAATAACGTTTCTCTTCATAAACTGAAGCTGCCTGAGTGACGCACGTCGCCCACACGGAGGCGCCACAAATCACTCTTTTTAAAGACAAACTGATGCTGTTGTTGTGTTGTAAAGGGGGAATCGCTCTCATTACTGTCCAGTGTTTCTGACGCGGCATCGCCGTCCCGCCTGGCTGCGCTTCCTGCTGCTGCTCGGGGACAGGACGTCCCGATTCCCTGGTTCCTTCAATGCATCACGAGCAGGGCGTCCGCATGAGAAACATGTCAAAACCTCAACCCAAAGAAGGAAACGCAGCTTTCTGTTTGTTCTCAGCTGTGTATTAGAGACGTGATGCGCTGGCTGCAGGCTGAAGCCGACACCAGTTCAAAACGCCAATAATCGATAGTCATAAACACTGATGACGTGCCACCGCTGCCCGAAGCCGTTCACTGTAGGTTCCATCTGAAAATACAAACTGATTCAATCTTCCACAGCTTCAACGATGAGCTGTCAACAAAAAGAACCAATCACGAGTCTGGAGACACTGTGAAACTGATTGGGGCAGCCTGGTGATGACATCATCAGGTCGGCCATGGTGGGATCTGAACCGTGAGCTGAAGGCGCCTGCTCGTCAAACCGTCCCAACATGCTGGTCATGTACAGACAAACATGCACGCCCCCTTTTCAAAAGTGCACCAATCAGAGCCCAGCGTGAGCGCCGGCCGCTGGAGTCTGAGAGCTGCAAACAGATAGAGATACAGTCGTGTGTCAGAGTGTGGAATACATGCTGAGTGAACACGTTAATACCCTCCTCATCATTTCACATCATGGACTGGGTCATATGTGAACATGCAGCGAACAGAGTGGACTCTGAGTCCCTGCGCTCAGTCCTGTTCCGACCGGATCACAGTTACACAACAGCTGTTAGAGCTCCATAAATCATTGAAATCCCCCAAACGGCTGCGGGGGTGGAAAACACATCATGCAAGGTTTCTGCCTGCAACTTCACCAAGCCTTCATCGGATCAGACCCTGAACGCAGCACGAGACGGAAACAGGAGCGAGCCTTCCTCACCGTCCTGCTCATCATCACATCATCAGCTTTCACATTGAGCAGCTGCTGGTTTCACTGTGTTTCTCTGAAAATCACCTGCAGGAGGAACCGTCACCGTCAGAGCTCCACCATCGGGTGGTGTTTGGAAGAACACTGGCTCTCAGGCTGCAGGAGCCGTCTGAACCGGCCACGTTCTCCTGCTGACAACCGACGGTCTTTTGTCTGGAAGGTCAAGTTATCAGTTTGGGTTTCTGTGGTCAGGTCTCTGAAGGTGATTTCCATAGAAATGAATGAAGTTAATGTGAAAACTGATGGTTGATTGAAGAAGTTTGCAGGAACCAGCAGGTTTTCAGACAAACGTGGACCAGATGAGCCGACGGACTTCCTCCAGTCTGATCCAGGAACAGCCAGTCTGTCGCTCTTCATTCTGCTGAGGAGCTTTGTATCGGCAGTGTCTGAACAAATCCCCCGACCCGACAGAAAGAAACAAGAGGAAACAGAAAAACTCTTTTTTCTGATTGGACGGAACAACTCAGAGAAGAAGAAGAGGAAGAAGTGCGGTGAGTGGAAAGCGCAGAGTTTTGGCATTCATTAAGAAAGGAAGGGAAGTGAAGTTTCTACATGGTTTAAAGCTTCGGAGTTCTCAGCACTCGCTCAACACGGGAACCATCATCGTGACGGTGACGAGGATGACGATGACGATGATGATTACGATATAGCGATGAAGAGTAGGTGTGCTAGCCTCCGGCACCGTATCAGCAGGGCTTTTTGCATAAAATGTAAATCATCATCAACGTCCTGATATTTTTTCAAACGAGCCCCTCCCCCTCGCCCTCCCCCTTTACATTTAAAATATTTCAACACGAGCAAGAAGATTTTTTCCCCGTTTTTTTTTTTTTAGCTTCTTTTTTCTTTGTTTTCGTTGTCGCCGTCGTCGTCATCGTGGCGGTTGTTGTCGTTGGTGTGGTTGTCGTTGCTTTTGTTGCTGAACAGAGGGAGTGTTAAAATGGGAGTTCGCCTCCTCCTCCTCGGCCTGCGGGGGGCGCTGCAGGCTATGAGCCGTCCTGCTCTGTGCAGTCCTCCCGCTGCTCCTCGTTGCGCTCCGGGCTCCTCGCCCGCTCGCCGCTGCAGAGCGTCGGGCTCCGCGAGGATTTCTGCAGCTTCTCCTCGAGCTCGTGCAGCGACGGCTCTTTATACATGCAGACTGCAGGGGGAGACAAAACAACACTTCAGCAAGCGCACTGAGCCGCATCAGAGCAACAGGAAACAGCATGAGAACAAACTGGGTTCAGCTCAGGAGCTGGACAGTGTCGGCGGCTCCTTCTACTCCAGCCTGCACACTGACGGTGCGTTCAGGGACATTCGTTCTATTCATGTCTCACACAGGACGAAGAGAGGAGCGGGGGGGTGGGGGTGGGGGTGGAGGTGGAGGAGGGGAGAGAGAGCGAGAGCATGAGGCTGAAGGAACGTGAAGGACGGGCAGCAAGAGGAAGTGGAGAAGGTGGGGAAGGTGATAGTTGACAGATATTTTTAAATGAAGATGGGGGAGGAGGGGGGAGGAGGGGGGAGACAGAGGGAGCCACAGAACAGCTGAAAGCAGAGACGGCGCCTCATGTTTCCTGTTAAACCTCCATCTGTGATATTAGAGCTTCACCTTGTCCTCAGGCTCCGGGCCCTGCACCTCTCCACCCTCAACCCCAGACAGGCCTCACGCTGCGTTCAGGAGCAGCTCGGCCAACACCAGCTCCAAACCAATGATCTAACATACAGCGTCGCTTTGATGCTCACCAGCACTTCTTCATCCGGAACAATGGGAATAAGCTGACTTTTACAATTATAAAACCTTTCAACGTGAATCAAACATTTCAACACTGTCCTGTTACAGACCACCAGGCTGTGTGTGTGTGTGTGTGTGTGTGTCTCACCTTCGATGGGTCTGGGGACAAAGTGTGAGCAGGGCTTGGTTTTCTTCACCCGGTTTCCCTTCATGATGACTCCGTCCTTGTTGAGGCCCAGGAACCAGGCCCGGCCCGACTCGTGCTGCCGGTACAGCGTGGACGAGTAGATGACGTAGTAGTTCTCAAACACCGACTCCTTGAACTTACACTCTGCTGTGAACACATCCTGACACACACACACACACACACACACACACACACACACACACAGTGAACACATCTGGACTGGGACAGAAGCTGCAGGTACTTGTACTTCACTGGAGTACTTCTGTTTCCTGCAGGACTTGTTGAGTATTTCTACAACTCCACTCTGTCACAACAGATAGGTTTAGTAACGGCGGCTTCCTCCAGGTATGACAGGTGGAGGAGGAGGAGCAGAGAGCCAATCAGAGCAGAGCAGCCTCAAACAAAGCACCAGTCTGTTTAAGACTCACTGAAGTCGACACGTTTCACTTCGACCGACTGATCGGTGAATATAGAAAGGAAGAGTCTGTGCTGATGTAAAGTCTTAATGATGGAGAGGAGAGAGACGTGTGGAGGGGGGGCGGAGCCGAGGAGGAGGAGGAGGGGGGGGGGGCGAGCAGGAGAAACAC
>JBBMOC010000209.1:261982-270731 GCA_037975185.1 Centropyge bicolor | reverse complement strand
TGAGTGGGGGGCAGGGGGGGTGGGTGGTAGAGAGAGACAGAGAGCGAGGGGGGAGAGAGAGAGAGAGAGACAGAGAGAGAGACAGAGAGAGAGAGACAGAGAGAGAGAGAGACAGGTGGTGGAGGTGTGGAAGAAGCTCTAAAAATATTCTGCCTGATGTTTTATGTTGCTCCCACATCAAACCACTTCTCCCTTCTCTTCATCCTGATCTGAAGCTGGTTTCATTCTGGATCCAGTTCAGGTTAATTTTTTAAACTTATTCTCAAAAATAATTTCAGGAGTCATGAGATAAAATTCAGATGAAATTTAAGACACATTCATTTACACTCAGTCACATGTCTGCATCTCTCCTTCAGCCCAGAAGGAGGTGCTGTTCACCCGAAGCTGCTCGCTAACAAAACCAGCAGCAGCAGAAGAAGTTCAGCGGTTTAGTTCAAACAAACTGTGGAATGTTGGAGCTGGAGCTTTTGGGGTGAAACACCTGTCACAACCTGAACCTCAGGCCTGAGATCTGATGTGAGAATGATTCACTCATCACGTCACATCTGGTCCACTGAAGAACCAATCAGCTGATTGACTGATCAACGACTCTGGAACTATAATAATGAGAAGAATAATGTTGACATGTTCACTGGATCAATTTTAGTTCATCAGGTTCATGAAAGAAAACATGAGATCTGTTTCAGGGACGTTTCTAACTAACGCAGCTGATGTTTCAACTGACGTCGACTTATCTGCAAAAAAAGCCCGAAGAAACACTGTGGACGAGAGCCGTTAGGAGGACACGACGTGAACAGCGACGCCAGGAAGACGTGCGAGCAGGAGGAGCTAGCAGGAGGAGCTAGCAGGAGGAGCTAACAGGAGCCGCTAGCAGGAGGAGCTAACAGGAGCCGCTAGCAGGAGGAGCTATCAGGAGGAGCTATCAGGAGCCGCTAGCAGGAGGAGCTAACAGGAGCCGCTAACAGGAGCCACTAGCAGGAGGAGCTAACAGGAGCCGCTAACAGGAGCCGCTAGCAGGAGGAGCTAACAGGAGGAGCTAGCAGGAGGAGCTAACAGGAGCTGCTAGCAGGAGGACAGAGGCAGCTAATTGAACAGTTTGGATGAGGCTTTAGTCAGAACCTTCACTAACTCATGATTATGAGATGAGGCGTCAAAGTGCTACATTTTAGAAACATTTCCCCAAAGGCGGTGTCTTTGGCGATTCTGGGATTTCCACTGCAATTTTAAATAAGGTTTTGAGGGACTGAAGAAAGTTTAACAGAGGTCTCAGTCTGAACAAATCAAACCTCATGGGTTGATAAAGTATGTCAGCAGGAAGGTGGTGATGCTTTTATGTGAGAGCGAAACAAATCCAGAAAATATTCCTCCACTGTGTGACACCAACATGATGATGATGATGTAATGAGTCTGTCAGTGACTCATCCTGTCTCCAGCTGATGAATGGATGGTGTAATGAGCACTTCACCACTAATCGGACGACGCTTTGCTTCGCCACGTTGCCTTTCACACCACCAGCCGTCAATCAATCACAGTGAAGTCACCACCATCGCTGAGTCTTTGACCTGGTATTGGTTCTGTAGCACGTTTCCTGTCTGGTTGAGTCTGAACCCTAACAGCCTACAGACAGCTGAAGACCAGCTGGTGGAAATGAAGACTTGATCCCGGTCACTGAAGAGTCTGAGTTTGGCTTCAACACAACTCGCTCATGAGGTTCAGAGTTCGTCTGTTTCTGTCGGTGTTGTTTCATCACGTTGTTCTGTCGAAGCGCAGACGCTGTTTAACGCTAACATCTCGAAACAAACTACTTTCATAACATGATGATGAGTCGGAGCTTCTGGTCTTGTTTTAGGATCTGGAATCAAGTTTCAACAGTGAAATATTCCAACATCATCACACCAACTGAACCGATGTGACCTGAAAGCTTCAAACACTGTAATTAAGCTGAATATTTCAGCTCTGGAGTCACGTGACATCTGAACACTTTGATGCTATTAAAAACTAATCCTCCACGTCGAATCACTTTGTCTCTGGGCCCGGGGCCGACGTGTCCGGCAGGTTTCACGGATCCCGCTGACAGACCAAGCTAAACCGAAAGCAAACAGGATTACCCGTCATCACGGCGCAAATGAGGCCCTGTGTCGGAGGGTGAGGAGAACGCGTCAGTGAACGCACCGCGGGGCTGAATGTAGGCTTACAGTCCCAGCAGAAAAACCAGGTCAGCGTCTTTAATTACTGACGTGTATTTGTGTCCTCGTACCTGCACAGTGGGACCAAGAGCAGAGATAGAGGAGGACGAGGAGACACGTCTTCATCGTGTTCTCTGGTCCATCAGCTGCTTCCTGTCAGTCTGCTGCTTTCAGGTCACACTGGGACTGAAAACTGCAAAATCTTGTCCAATGCAAATGTGTAGGATCTAAAATGAAGGAAGTGATTGTGGTTTATTTATCTGGGTGTCAGCGTCCAGTTTTCAGCTTCAGCTTCGTACAGTTCAAAGATACATAAACACAACATTCAAGATCATTTTATGCAGATGACACACAAATTTATGTTTCAGCCTCTTTCAGAAGATTCGTGGCTTCAGATCCTCAGACATTTTTATTATTTAGATATTTGCAATATCTGTTTTATTTCCTCATCAAATGTTGTAGTGTTTCAGCTGCAGGTCGATGCTGCTCTTCTCTGTTCACATCAGTTCTTTAACTTGTGTGTTCACATTAAGTCAAATGAGCTGCATTGTAAGTCTTTTGAATCTGCTGTTAGCTGCTGCCGTTAGCGGCTAATGTTAGCAACTACCGTTAGCGGCTGCCGTTAGCGGCAACCAAAGACTGAAGCTCAGAGCTGGAGACTCGTCCTCGTCTTCAAGTCTCAGAGAAAATCTGTTGAATAACGTCAGTCTTCATATCTACATACACAAAGTGTGGCAGGGTGTTAATGAGCCGTGGGATCGATCACAGTGCTGTCACTGTGGATCTCCTGTCCTCCAGTGTGCCTGTGTGTGTGTAGGTTTGTTTCCTGATCAATAGACAAACTGCCTCATCAGAGGACAGAGGAAAGTCAGCAGGACATTTAAATGACCCTCCACAGTACTTACAACTCCCAGGACAGAGTACGTGGAGTAATCACAGTACACTCACAGTACACACCACCCAAACACTCATTGGTCCAAATGTCAATCCGCTGCTGAAAATAGTCCCAACTAATGAACTATTTCCTGTTTGTTTGATCAAAACTAAAGTGAGCAACTGTTTGAGGAAACTGCTCAACTTTTCAAACATGAAACTATTTATGATGTAAGATTTACGTCTTCATCATCTTCATCATAGTTTGTTTGCACCTGAGATTTGTTGGCAATAAGAAAAATACAAAATAGAACCGAACGTTATAAACAGTTCATTTAAAAACGTTTTCCTAATCTGATCGGTCACATCACAGCTTGTTGTCCTAAAGGAGCTGATTTATCATGTCACAGATTTCATCATCTGCTCATTCAGCTTACAACCCCCCCCCCCCCCACACACACACACACACACTCCCATTACAAACGGCAGCGGAGGCGTCAGACATCGCAGCAGCGGAGCAAACACAGACGCTTGTTCACAGCATCACAAGCTGGAGAATCTCCATATTGTTCCAACATCTATTGTTACAACAAACATATGTCCCAAATATATTTTTGTATCTAATCCCTCAGTTCCTCCTCCTGAGTCCAGCTTCTGCTCATGACTCATCTCACATCACAAATATATAAAATAATCCTGCATTAGCATTAAAGGAACAGTCCCACTTCATCTGGACGTCAGCAGTCGACTCCAGAGAAAAACACTTCAGTTCAGCGTGAGTCACATTCTTCATTTGAATAAACAATAGTACAAACGTATCATCAACATAACTGTTGATGATATCTGACATAAACGTTCCTCCATGAGCAGGTTTGTGAGGAACCTCTGACACTGGCTGACTCAGAGCTTGACAGAGAGCATTGTGGGTAGACATGATCTGAACAGTGAGTTCACTGTCACTGTGTTTGTGCCTGTGAGGAATAAAGTTTGAATCAGAATTTGACCAATCAGCTGCAGCCTCTCTTCAAAGCGCACTGGTATCTGATAGAAGCCTGGAGACACAGCACCATCTGCTGGACGTCAGGACAACTGCAGCTCAGAACCTGCACATACTGCAGTACGACTACTATTCCAAACTGTTCCCCAGTTTGTTGATCTCCTGTTCCACGTGATTACAATCAGCAGATTTGGACTAAATGAGTCAGTCTCACACCGATGATCAATGATATGTTAACAGTTTAAAATACACACTTTGCTTGAACATGTCGGTATCATCCATCTGTAAATCATGCACACTGTATACACACATGTGTTCACGCACACACAGCTCCATGTCAATAATGTAACTGAGTATTTTTCCTTCAATATTTGTTCCTTTGCCCTATTTGTATTTCTTACAATCCTTTATAGATTTTTACAGACTCTGATCACATGACAGCTGCCGGCCTTCATGTTCCTGATCCAACACGCAGCACATCTGTAGAGCAGCGACCGCAGGCGCACGTGTTAAATGTTTGATGTCCGATCACTATTTCAGGAGATTCTGCTGCTGCAAAATTCATGATTCTGCAAAACAACGAGCAGCTTGTGAAAGGAGCTTCGAACACGTCGAGCCTGAACGTCCTCCGACACGTGTCATCGTTAGAGGGATCATTTACACCTCAGCCTTCAGTGCCTCCAGGGGGCGCTGTGTGAAGTCTCATATCGTTGAGCAAGAAAAGCAGGTCTGATGAAACGATGATGATGATGCACTTTGTATGATACTGATGTTCTATAATGATCATGTGTTGGTGTCAGGTTAGTGTCAGAGAGGAAGTGATGTCACTTCATTAGTCCGTTATTTTAAATTGCTGTTTTTGTGTGTGAACATGAAACATTTGCGTCAGCTGCTCTGTCCTCCTGTGTCTGTGTCGATCAGGACAAACTGCAGCTTTACGTCGTCTCATCCTCTCAGCTTGGTTGGTTTGTTGTTTTTGGCCTGAGCTCTTCCTAATTTTACATTTATGCTTCTATGTCTGTAAAAAGACATGCATAGTATAGACTGTAAAAACCTGTGTGTACATGTGGAATGGAGAGTGAAGATTCTGCGTCTGTGTCAGAAACATTATTACTGAGGAGAAACAGGCAGGAAGTGAGGCTTTCAGGAGACTGACACTGAAGCTCTGCTGAGAACATGATGATCATATCACCATGCTGTGATAATGGAGAGAATGGATGATACTTCTAGTTCTATTTATGAACTCTGTCAGTGACATTCAGCAGCCGACCACCAGGGGGAGACAGCAGCAGCCGTCCCGCTCCAGGCCGCCTCCCTGCCTGCAGGCGACTCGAGTCTCTGACAGGGAGGGGGGTCCATTAAACGATCCCAGAGAGAGAGAGTTTCACTGATGATTATTAACTTTAGTGAAGTCCAACGATGAAAGAAGACCAGAAAGAAAATGAGAAATGTTCAGAATCACGTCGACCTGAAGCAACAGAAACATGAATCCTGATTGAACAAAGTATTTCTGGTCATGTTTGGGTCGGGAGCCGCTTTATCTTCAGCCTGTGTTTGAGAAACACTTTGATATGACAATGACATTCTAAAAGATAGTCATTGAATTTTCTGTATGAGGGATTCCGGCGGTGCAGCCCGGCGGCAGGCGCGCTCACATGAGCCTTCACTGAGCTCGGCCTCTAACAGGCGTCTGACAACCGGCAGAAAGAGTCAGTGCTGGGAAACTGCTGGAACCTGCTGAGTGAGTCAGGAGGACGCTCGCCCATCAGTGTCTGGATTCAGGGGGCAGCTCGCCTGCCTGAGGAGGGGGGGGGCAGACAAACAGGTGGAGTTGGTGCTGAGAGAATGAAAAGGCCACGGTGAGACTGATGACACGTTCCTGGTTCTCCTGCCCCCCCCTCAGGACGTGTCCTTCTCAGGTCACTCATAATTCATGATGTTAACATGTTTATCACACGTTGTCGGAACCTCATCTGAAAGTTGATGGTTTCTGTCTCAGTCCTCTAGAACGATACAGATGTTCAGGATTCATATTTTCAGTCTGACTGGACTTGGAGCGTCGGCTGCTCACTTCATGTAAACTGAGGCAAGGCTGCAGATCGACGAGGTGCTGAAAGACCTGAGGAAACACACAGCTGTCCAGATAAAAATACACGTTGCTGTAAATACAACTCCCACAGGGTCACACACACACACACACACACACACACACACACACACACAGGGGTAATTTTAGTTTGGTGTGTTCTGTTTCTGTCGCAGCTTACGAAGCTAAAAACGTTGCCTGGCTGTGTTTTCCTGAGTCGTCGACACCAAAACTCTGGACATGAAAGTAGAACACACACAGGAAGCTGCTCACAGTTCATCTGTTTTGATGATGGACACATGAACTTTCTCTGTGGCCTAATTGGTTGTTTGTTTGATGGGAAGCAGATGAGTCCAGGTCCCAGATCAGCTGCTGTGTTCCTGCAGAGACTGTGTGACTCGTCTGAGGCGACAGAGAGTCATGAGTGGGTTTCTGAAGGCAGACACGGTTGTGGCTGATCTCAGGTCAGCAGGCAGTATGAACATGCATGAACATGGATGTGACACCTGCAGTCTTGTGTCCGGCTCAGTCGTTCACACACCTGTGCAGAGTCACAGTCCTTGTGAGTCAACACAGGTGATGAAGATGAAGATAACACGTCACAGTATTAGCTGATAATAAGTGGGATGTTGCAAAGGTCTGCTGCCCCCTGGTGGACAGAAACATCATCAATGCCTGCATGGAGCAAGTCAGCGTTTAACGACTTGAACATCTGAGGTCACTGCCGTCACAAGAACAAACAGGAAATAGTTTCCTTGTTGTCAGGCAGGATGAAGGACAACAGAGTCATGTGATTCTGTTTTATAGAGCAGCTCGTGTGTTTATGTGTGTTTATAAAGAGACATCAGCGAAGTGAGAAGTGCTCGGACGTGAGCTGATGAAGGTGTGACACACTGAGAGCTGATCAGAGACGTTAACACTGATATTTATACACTCCGACCAACATCTGACACGGGGGGGGGGGGTCTGTATGAAGCTTTATAGAGTCTGTATGAAGCTTTATAGAGTCTGTATGCAGCTTTATAGAGTGCGTATGAAGCTTTATAGAGTGTATGAAGCTTTATAGAGTGCGTATGAAGCTTTATAGAGTGTATGAAGCTTTATAGAGTGTATGAAGCTTTATAGAGTGTATGAAGCTTTATAGTCTGTATGAAGCTTTATAGAGTGCGTATGAAGCTTTATAGAGTGTATGAAGCTTTATAGAGTGCGTATGAAGCTTTATAGAGTCTGTATGAAGCTTTATAGTCTGTATGAAGCTTTATAGAGTGCGTATGAAGCTTTATAGTGTGTATGAAGCTTTATAGAGTGCGTATGAAGCTTTAGAGTCTGTATGAAGCTTTATAGAGTGTGTATGAAGCTTTAGAGTCTGTATGAAGCTTTATAGAGTGTGTATGAAGCTTTAGAGTGCGTATGAAGCTTTATAGAGTCTGTATGAAGCTTTATAGAGTCTGTATGAAGCTTTATAGTCTGTATGAAGCTTTATAGAGTGCGTATGAAGCTTTATAGTGTGTATGAAGCTTTATAGAGTGCGTATGAGGCTTTATAGAGTCTGTATGAAGCTTTATAGAGTGCGTATGAAGCTTTATAGAGTGTATGAAGCTTTATAGAGTGCTTATGAAGCTTTATAGAGTCTGTATGAAGCTTTATAGAGTGTATGAAGCTTTATAGAGTGCGTATGAAGCTTTATAGTCTGTATGAAGCTTTATAGAGTCTGTATGAAGCTTTAGAGTCTGTATGAAGCTTTATAGAGTGTGTATGAAGCTTTAGAGTCTGTACGAAGCTTTATAGAGTGTGTATGAAGCTTTAGAGTCTGTATGAAGCTTTATAGAGTGTATGAAGCTTTATAGAGTGTATGAAGCTTTATAGAGTGCGTATGAAGCTTTATAGAGTCTGTATGAAGCTTTATAGAGTGTATGAAGCTTTATAGAGTGTGTATGAAGCTTTATAGAGTCTGTATGAAGCTTTATAGAGTGTATGAGGCTTTATAGAGTGCGTATGAAGCTTTATAGTCTGTATGAAGCTTTATAGAGTGTGTATGAAGCTTTATAGAGTCTGTATGAAGCGTTATAGAGTGCATATGAAGCTTTATAGAGTCTCTATGAAGCTTTATAGAGTGTGTATGAAGCTTTATAGAGTGTGTATGAAGCTTTTTAGAGTGTGTATGAAGCTTTAGAGTGCGTACGAAGCTTTATAGAGTGCATATGAAGCTTTATAGAGTGCCTATGAAGCTTTATAGAGTGCATATGAAGCTTTATAGAGTCTCTATGAAGCTTTATAGACTCTGTATGAGGCTTTACAGAGTGTGTATGAAGCTTTACAGAGTCTGTATGAAGCTTTATAGAGTCTGTATGAAGCTTTATAGAGTGCGTATGAAGCTTTATAGAGTGTGTATGAAGCTTTATAGAGTGTGTATGAAGCTTTACAGAGTGTGTATGAAGCTTTAGAGTCTGTATGAAGCTTTATAGTCTGTATGAAGCTTTATAGTCTGTATGAAGCTTTATAGAATGTGTATGAAGCTTTATAGAGTGTGTATGAAGCTTTAGAGTGCGTATGAAGCTGCATGTGACAGCTGTCAGTCTTTCTATCATCCCTGTTAAAGAGGAGGGT
>JBBMOC010000209.1:230955-254505 GCA_037975185.1 Centropyge bicolor | reverse complement strand
AGGGGGGGAGAGAGAGAGAGAGAGAGGGAGAGAGAGAGGGGGGAGAGAGAGAGAGAGAGGGAGACAGACAGAGAGAGGGCGAGAGAGAGAGGGGGAGAGAGACAGAGAGGGAGAGAGAGAGAGACAGACAGAGTGTGTGTGTGTGTTGCAGAGACCATTTGCAGAAGAGCCTCATAAATAATTGAAAGTCCTGCTGACACACTCTCTCTACATGATGATACACTTTAAGGTTAAGCTCCTCTCCTCTCTCTCTCTCTCCCTCGCTCTCTCTCCTCATGCACTTGCTACATGCTAACACTTTAGCACTGATTATGTGAAGTGATCGTAGGCTCCATGTTGGATCCTGAGACGAAGCCGATCATCTCATGTCACTGACAGGACTCTGACATCGTGGTCAGGATTTCAGTTGCCATCATCTCCCCAAGTTTAAGCCCTAGGTCTGAATCTGTGATGTGAAACTCACATGACGATTGATTTGACATGAACAGAAACATAAGTGCAAACCTTCGTTAATGCTTTTTTTTTTAATCAAAGATCAAATACGTCCTGATTGATGGAATAAACCAACATCCTCTGCTGTGGTTCCTGAAAGAGGAGCTGATGCTCGACGGCGCCACTGCAGGCGGTTTGTGGTCATGACGTGACCATTGACCTGACAGGAAACAGCTGTGGTGGACAACACGTCGACTGCACTCCCTTGAAACACACACACACTCCGTGGCTTCATGTAACTGAGAGCGACCCAACACACACCTGTCTGCGTCGCCACCTGCTGGTGGGTTCAGGAAACATCGTGCTTTCGTTGAAACAAGGCCGTGTTCCTGGCTGAGGGTGGGAACAGGAAGCTGCCACCTGGCTCCTGACAGACCAGCGTCACAGTCAGTGCGGCCACTAGAGGGCGCTGTGAGCGGACGGAGAACAGTTTGCCTCTACGACCTCTTCCTGTCCTCGCCGAAGCTCTTCTACATAAACTGACCATCACTGTTTCCTGGAGCCGGAGGCACCTGATTTGTCCAAAAGCCAAAGAGATTCGGTTCACAGAGACATGAAACACGGAGGAGAAAAGCTCTGCTTGTTTTAACACGGATTCACTGTCTGTTTTAATTCACACGTCCTGTTTATTCACATTTAAAGACTCTTCACTTCCTGTTGGTACTGAAGCAGCTCATCCGCTACATGGACACATGTATGATGTCATCTGACATCAGCTGTTTGATAATGTCACTTTCCACTCAGAAGGCTTTAGATTCAGGCGCGTGTGTTGTTTAAATAAAGTTTAAATGAAATTCAACACAAACACAATCAGCTTCAGTGAGATACTGTGGAACAGACGAGGAGCTGAGAGCTGGAGCGATGGAGAGAAACCAGTCCAGAGAACAAAAGGCCATAAAACTGGGAGGGGCACACACACACACACACACACACACACACACACTCACACACACACACACACACACACACTCATCAGATCCTGCTTGTGCTGAGCTCAGCATCTCATGCTGTTTATGTTCATCTCCAGCACGATGGAGGAGGGGTGTGTGTGTGTGTGTGTGTGTGTGTGTGTGTGTGTGTGTGTGTGTGTGTGTGTGTGTGTTGGTGTTCTGTGTTCTGTATTTTAAAGGTCTGGATGTGTGAAACAGTTCTGCAGGACTAATTAAAGAACGGCACCGTTTGTTGACATGAAAGGAGCGTCTGTCCCGTCAGGATCATCACGGCAGATGAGTGAAGCACCTTCTGTCCATCCGGCCTGTGAAAGCAGCCCTCTCACTGTCATGTGGTCTGAGCTGAGCCTGAGCTGAGCCTGAGCTGAGCCTGAGCTGAGCCTGAGCTGAGCCTGAGCCGTTCAGGCCGTGTGTGTCTCCACAGGACTGAGACCCCAGAGAAGCTCACTGGGTGTTTACATTCACCTCATGCTTGTGACAGGCGCCTTGTTTCACCGGTTCACCTGAGACGGATTCTACACAGGCCTCAAACTGAGACCTGGACCAGGCCCAGACCTGAACCTTTAGATCTGACCCCAGTGAGTCCGCCTGGTGCTCGAGACCTGAACTCGACCTGAGAGACCGGCGACGTCACAGTCTGTTCTGTGTCAGTGTCACACACGGCAACCAGCTGGATCAGATCAGCCCTCTGTCCACACGCCTTTCAGCTGGACACCAGTCCAACAATCCGCCGTCAGCAGCCGGTCGGATGGAGGTTTGTATCACCACAACCAGCTCAGGATGTTTCCTGCCCCTCCCTGAACAACACAGACATGTGGACAACATGTCTGCTCTGACTTCCACTCACCGTGGACAGACAAACCCAAACCAGGCTCTGGTCCCTGAGGGGGGGACTGCTGGTCCCCACAAGGTCAGTGTGGATCAGAAGTGCACACACACACACACACACACACACACACCCTTCCCAGAGGAGGTGTGTATTTCTTGTTGATTTCTGTTTACGTTCCAGCTGATCAGCTGAAACACCCAAACACTGTGTGTGTGTGTGTGTGTGTGTGTGTGTGTGTGTCCATTCAGTCTCTCAGGTTTCTCTGCTCGGGACAGCAGGTCACTACAGTCCTGAATCGAGTGGATCTGATCCCACAATCAATAGAGTCTGATGTGTCTGCTGTAAACAAACTGGGCCTGAAGAGCCGACACAGAGAACGTGGTCTGAGTGATGACTGTGGACGGGGCGTCCACTGCACACACACCTGAGCCGAGCCCTCACCTGGTTCAGGGCTGAGCCGAGCCCTCACCTGGTTCAGGGCTGAGCCGAGCCCTCACCCTCACCTGGTTCAGGGCTGAGCCGAGGCCTCACCTGGTTCAGGGCTGAGCCGAGCCCCCACCTGGTTCAGGGCTGAGCCCGAGCCCCCACCTGGTTCAGGGCTGAGCCCGAGCCCTCACCTGGTTCAGGGCTGAGCCCGAGCCCTCACCTGGTTCAGGGCCGAGCCCGAGCCCTCACCTGGTTCAGGGCCGAGCCGAGCCCTCACCTGGTTCAGGGCCGAGCAGAGCCCTCACCTGGTTCAGGGCCGACCCGAGCCCTCACCTGGTTCAGGGCTGAGCCGAGCCCTCACCTGGTTCAGGGCTGAGCCGCTCGGTGAAGCACATTCAGGGTTGGGGCCTCCTCCTCCATCAGTTTTCAGCACCACAGTGAAGAAGTCAGATCAGTTCGCTCCAGTTTGTTTCCATTGGTTTGTGAAAATGTGCTGGTTCCATCTCTAACATCAATAAACTCACAGATGAATTTCCTTCAGCTACGACGTCATCATGTGAACATGATGTCAGCTGATGTTTACATGAACCTCCATGTGGAGGAGCGGAGCTGCTCTGGTTCGACTTCATGTCGATCTGCTCACATGTGTTTTCTTTGATCTTTCTTCTGAACCTTGAAGCTTAAAAACATCAGAAAGAGCTGAACGCTCTCTCAGCTTGTACATGTTGTATCATGTGTTGTATGATGCTGAATCTGCCGACACTCTGCAGCTGTGTCTGCCTGAGGTGACACTGAGAAACAAAACACGCACTTTCATTCATCCAGAAACAGTTGAAGAGTTGGAATCAGTGAAGGTGCAGCTGCCAACACCTGGATCATCGACAGGTCGCCGTCTCCTTTATCGACTCAGCTGCAGTTTGCACAAATGAACTGAAGAGACTCTGTGAGAACAAACAGCTGCAGAGCTTCCTCTGGACTGTGGCAGATATCAGACAATTCAGTGAGGAACAGTCACACTAACACAGTTTTCTCTGCAGGAGACCAACTGCATCACTTCCTGTTCCTCTGAGCACAGCTTCCTGTCCACAGTCCAGACACGCCCAGTCCATCCCAACATCAGACTGAGGGACGAGCACAGTTCGTCTCCAAGTCTGAGTTTGAGACAGACACTGAACTGTTGCAGTCTCTCTCAGCTGAAACGCTGGAAGCTGAATGTGACACAGCGTTTCTGTTCTGAGGCGTCTCAGCGGCCGACTCATCGCAGCTTCGAACTCTCAGCATCAAGCACCGGCACAGCGTCCTCTCACAGCCACGGGACGGACGGGACGGCCCGAGAGGACCGAGAGGACCGAGAGAACCGAGAGGACGGAGAGGACGGAGAGGACGGAGAGGACCGAGAGAACCGAGAGGACGGAGAGGACGGAGAGGACAGATGGACAGATGGACAGATGGACAGAAACTTAGCTCCTTTACAGCAGCAGGAAGAGTCGGCGCTCACATGTGACGGTTCGAGCTCAGGAGGACGTCTGAGACTCGTCCTGTCCACCGGCTGAACACCCGTCCATCTGTCCAACACACGCCTGTTCCTAATGTCCTCAACACGTCCATCATCTGTGTCCTGTCTGTCTCTTCTCTTCTCGTGATTAAAGCAACAAGGACAAACCATCAAATACAATCTGATCCCGGATCAGTTCAACCACCTGATGATCTGAGTGGGAGAGAGAGCATTGATGTGAATGGGAGAGAGAGCATTGATGTGAATGGGAGAGAGAGCATTGATGTGAATGGGAGAGAGAGCATTGATCTGATTGGGAGAGAGAGCATTGATGTGATTGGGAGAGAGAGCACTGATTGATAAACTGGTCTACGACTGTTCTGATTGTATCTGGTAAAGTGCAGACGTTCTTCCTCGTCTCTTGTTTTTGTCAGTTCCCACACAGCTTCAGGTGCATCAGCGCCTCCTTCTGGACTGAAGGAGGACTGACCCTGGTTCCCAAAGATGGACTGAGATCAGATCTGTGACCATCAGAGACTCGGAGTCTGATGTGAGCGACAGGAGACACGTGAAGAGGAAATGGGGGCTCACACAGGTCTGAGGTCTGAGACTGAGGCCAGTTTAGCTTCTGTTCTCAGAGACAGTGACCTCAGTGTTTCAACAGATGACAGGTTCACTGGTTCAGAGGTCAGAGGTCAGAACCAGGTTTTCTCTCTGAACTCTGATCTGACTCTGTCACTCACTTCACCTTTCTGATCTTTATATTTGTCTTGTTTCACTGTTTCATGTTTTGCTGAAATGGTTGTTTGTTTTTATTATTGTCACATTTGTGGACGACCGGAGACACGTCTGTGGACTCTGTCCCCGTCCAGGATCAATGCTTTGTCCGTCAAACCATCAACCGCTCAGTTCCTGACCCGTCTCTGGAATGTCTCCTCCACCTGGACGGAGACATCAGACCGTCTCAGAGGACTGAGTGTGGACTGAACTGCAGCTCCCACAATGCATTGCTCTGCATGGACGTCTCTTTAAGACACACCCAGACACACAGAAACACACACGTTATCACAGCTGTCTGTCTGTGTCTCTCTGCGCTCTTACCTGTCTACCTGCGCTCCTGTCTCTCTGTTTATCTCTGTCTCTGGACTTGTTTTGCTCCCTTACCTCCTGTCTGTCTCTATGTCCCATTACCTGTCTGTCTATCCTTCTGTCTGTCTCTGTTATCTGTCATTCACCCTCCCGTCTGTCTCTCTCCCCTCATACCTGTCTCTCTGCTGTTGCAGAGGACTCTGTCTGTCTCTCTTTGCCCTCCTGTCTGTTGCTTCAACCTCTGACCAATTGTCAAACTTCCGGTCTGTCTCTCTACCCTCTCACCAGTCTCCTTGCCTTCATGTCTCTCCCCCAGCCCTCGTACCTGTCTGTCTGCCCCCTCTGTCTCTCTGCCTTCCTGTCTGTCTCTCAGCCCGTTGATTGATCTCTTCTTCTATTTCTCTTTCTCCCCTCTGGCCTGTCTCTCTCTTCTCCTGTCTGTCTCCCAGCCTCGTACCTGTCTCTCTAACATCTTCTGCCTCTCGAGCCTCCTGTCTCTCTCACCTGGACCACGTCTGTCTCTCTGCCATCCTGTCTGTCTCTAAGTCCTCTGACCATTTGTTAACTTTCCTGTCTGTCTCTCTACTCTGATTTATTGCCCCCCTGTCTCTGTCCTCCTTATACCCGCCTCTCTGGACCTTGTCTGTCTCTCTGTCCTCCTGTCTGTTCCTCCCACCCTCGTCTCTTCTGTCTCACCAACTTGTTTTGTCTATTTACACTCATAACTGTCTGCCTGCAACGTCCTGTCTTTCTTCTCAGACTGTCTGTCTCACCTCCTGTCTCTCCCTCAGCCCACCTGTCTCTCTCTCTCCCTGTGTTTTGCTGCATCAGGCTTGTCTCAGCATTTCAGCCATTTGGTTAAAAACAAACACACACGCACACACACACACACACACACACACTGCACCCATCCCATAATAACCACACCTAAAAGCTCCAGTGCAGCTGCATTCAGGATGTGAGCAGCAGGATACTGCAGTGCTCTGGTACCCAACATGCATCAGTCCTGCATCCGTTCATCCACCCTCTCACCCTCTCATCCCTCCATCTCTTCATCCCTTCACCGTCTCCACCCTCCTCATCATTTCAGCACCAACTTCCTTTCATCCATCCCGACAGTCAGTAAACTTCATCCCTCCATCATCATCCTCCTCCTCCTCCTCCTCCTCCTCCTCCTCGCTCCTACCTGCCGGTGCCTTCTCTTTGCCCTCCATGTCCCGGTTCAGTCCGGTCCGGTTCGGTCCGGTTCTGTCAGCCGAGCTGCTCCTTCGTTTCCCTCCTCAATCAGCTGAAGTCAACGAGCGTCGAGCCGCAGAGAATCTGACCGGAGATCAGCTGCTGACGGGTCGATACGGCGGGAGGAGGAAGAGGAGGAGGAGGAGGAGGACGAAGGAGGAAGAGGAGGAAACAGAGAATCTGCTCGGTTCGTCCTGAGAAGCTGCTTCAGCTCCTCTGTGTTTTTCTGCTCCTGCGGTCGATGAAGCTGCTTCACCTGGACTGAGACCGCGATGCTCTGTGTGTGTGTATGCGCTCGCGCCGTGTTGCTGCAGCCCATGTGACGTCACCACCGGAGGCGTTTTTTAAGGTGACATGATGATGATGATGAAGATGAAGATGTGAGGAGGGAACCTGCGGGAACTTCTAATACCTGGGGGCAGTCAGGGTGTGTTTACTCCACCCGCAAGGCATCATGGGACGATAAGTAAGGAAACTGAACCTCCAACCTGTCAGTCAAAGTAGAAGTATTTACATCATGTACTGCAGTAAAAGTACTAACAGGATACTACAACATAAAAAAATACTGCTACAAGTAAAAGTCCTGCATTGAAAATTTTATTTATATAAAAGTATGTGAGTATAATCCTGAAACTGTCTTTTCTCCATCGATCGTTCGATTATTGAAAACAGTGAGAAATGTGGTCACATGATCCAAAGTGACACCTTCACAATGTTGGTTTGCTCCGAGCAACAGAACAAACCTGCAAACTGTCACAGACACATTCAGACCAGTCACATCAGGCAAATCAGTCAAATCTGGATCCATCTAATCTTTTTATCATATATGAGTAACTAATGGATCAATAGACTCATAGTTTCAGCTGTTCTTGCTTAAACTGTTGGAGTTTAATTAATAATTAATAATCAGATTTTAAAAACTTTTCATTTGTTTGTGTGTAAAAATCTGAATCTGTAAAGTAACTACTTCAGTAAATGTTTGGGAAATGAATTATTAAAAATGAATTAGTAATATTAAAAAAAAAAAAATTTAAATCTTGATGGTTTCTGTGATTCAACAGGAGGGGAGGAGAGAAGGAGAGGAGGAGGAGAAAAGAAGAGGAGGAGGAGAAAAGAAGAGGAGGAGGAGAGAAGAAGAGGAGGAGGAGAGAAGAAGAGGAGATGAGGAGAGGAGAGGAGAGGAGGAGGAGATGAGGAGAGGAGAGAAGGAGAGGAGGAGGAGAGAAGAAGAGGAGAGGAGAGAAGAAGAGGAGATGAGGAGAGGAGAGGAGGAGGAGAGAGGAAGAGGAGAGGAGGTGAGGAGAGGAGGAGGAGATGGGGAGAGGAGAGGAGGAGGAGAGAGGAAGAGGAGAGGAGGTGAGGAGAGGAGGAGGAGATGAAGAGAGGAGAGGAGGAGGAGATGAAGAGAGGAGAGGAGGAGGAGGAGAGAGGAGGAGGAGAGAGGAAGAGGAGAGGAGATGAGGAGAGGAGAGGAGAGGAGATGAGGAGAGGAGAGAAGGAGAGGAAGAGAAGCTCCACCCAGCGTTGGCAGCATGATGTGGCCTGAGCAGCAGGTCCTCACAGCACATGTTGGATTCAGGAGGATGATGGAGGATGATGAAGAAGAGAGCATGAGCCAAACACAGCAGGAGACAGAGAGACAGGGAGCAGGTGGAGGACAGGTGCTGAGACAACGGGACGCCAACAGAGAGGAAGGGAGAGGAGAGAGGAGACAAACGTGGCTCTGATGTGATGATCATGTTGTTCTGTGTCTGTTAGCTGTTTGCTAACATGTTAGCATCATGTTACGTTGAGTTTACGGCTTGTTGTGGGATAATTCTGCCCCCTGGTGGCCAAAACAACAATTAACTGTATTCATTGTATTTCACTGTATTTCTATTATTAAATCAACATTTAGTCAAATTTGTGACATTTACAAAAGTTAACTCTGTAAATCTTCAGCTTGACTCTGCACCTTGTCTTCAGATTAATGTGACAAAGACTTTTACTTTATTGTAATTAAAAGCTTAATGAAACTATTATGAACCTATTCTAATATCATAATTTTAAATACACACAAGGAAGCTCTTTGTGATTGGTCTTCAACAGGGTCTAATGAGCAGAGGCCTCTGATTAGATTCTGATTTTAAAAAAAGAGGGCGGGGCCAGACTGACAATCAAGCCCAAAGGAAGGAGGCTGAGATCAGCTGACCTCAGGCTGAGTGAACTGAGAGAGATGTGGACAGACGCTCAGAGGAACGATCAGACAAGAGTTTGAGTTTTGATTTTATCAAGTGATATTTACAACAGTAGTTACACATGACAGGAGATAAAGTCAGTGTGTTCAGAGACCGGCCGCTCAGACGACAGCTCCCTCTGGTGGAGGCTTCCTGGTGACTGTTCATGGTGGACAGACCTTCAGGTGACTCTACTGTGCAGTGGATTATGGTGGAGACCCTTCAGAGACGAGGAGGAGCTGCCGTCTGGAGGCTGAACCGTCCACATCAACATTGCATAAAGAAATCCATCGTCCGAAAAAAGCAGAGCAGCAAGAAACCGAGGAGATAAAACTCACAGTCGAAAGGTTCTGAACAGAGAGAGAGGAGGAAGGTTAAGGGTCATGGAGCTCAGAGGAGCAACACAACATTACATTTCCACCGAGCAGGAGAGTGTGTGGCACTTCGATGGTGTGAAAACCTGTGTGTGTGTGATTCACTGGAGGTTTAGTGTCATTAAAACTAGCTTGAATAGAGTTGTAGTGTCTTTTAGTCTTCATGTTACATGATGTGTGTTTGTGTGTATTTTCACTAATTGCACTTGAGGATGAGGATATGTGTCACATTGCCGGTCAGATATCTGCAGGTTTTTTGGCATTTTTCTGGAAATGTTTGGGACGGTTGAAAACTAAAGGGAAACTGGATGAACTTGCCTTCATCACAACCAGCTCAGGAACAACTACAACTCCCATCATGCTTCGACACAGGCACAATCAAAGAGGAGACTGTGCAGTAACGTTAGCTCAACTCCAGCATCACCGAGAGAGAAAACTTGTCCACACATCAAGGTCATTCGTTCTGGTCAGAGTGACCTTGAGGTTTTGACCTACAGGCAAACTGAACAGAAATCTGATGGATTAACTCCCTCAACAGTTTGGACCCAGCCTCATTCTGTGCTTTAAACCAAGAGGGAAGGATCCGATCAGCTTGTTTCTGGAGCTCGGCTGAATCTTGACAAACTGGCCAATCAGCTGACAGGAGCTTCTCGGTGTTCGTGTCAGCTGATCAGTGACAGGAAATGTCAGGTTCAAGATCACTGTTCATCATTGTTGCTTCTGTGTCGCTGCGACGGCTGCGAGTCGACTAACAGACGGGATAAAAATCGCATTGTGAGCTGGTCGTGTTGGAGGGAAGTTTAACACTTGACGCCTACAAACACAAATAAAGCAGCAGAAACAGAGAATCAGTCAGGTTATAAAACACATGAGGTCGAACAGATACAGTGAAGCTTATTGAAATGTGCAAACACTCTGGATCAAAACAATGAAAACAAAGTGTCGAGAAGAAGTGGAAAAGATGCCAGTGATGTCATGTGTAAAGGAATATTCCGTGACACTCGGCCTGATAATGGTCATCATGAGCAGGTTAACCTGAGTGTTTTGTGGAGACGAGCTGTGACGAGCGCACAGCGACGAACACCTCGATCACACACAGGCGTCTCTCCCTTCAGTCTGCAGCCTTCACACAGGTGTCATGCTCTGATTGGTCAGATGTGTCCTGATGGCAACACTTGGGGCACAACAGAGTAGTTCAATGTCCACATGTCGTTAAAGAAGCCACAAGAAAAGGTTGGTTCTGTTTAAGGCTCCTGTGTGGACTAGAAAACACTCCTGAGAAATCAACATGCTCCTGCAGCTCAGGGTTTTTAGGCCAGGTTTGAGAGGCAAGAACAGGTGAAGCTTTAATCTATGAATCAAAATAACAAACGGCAGGAGCATTTTTAGCGCAGGTGGGAAGTCTGATCCTGACACATCTCATCTTACAATCAATTTAGTTAGTATAAATATGGTCTGACTCACAGACTGAGAGACTCTCTGCAGTACCGCTGTGTGCTTGGTGCTCCTCCACCAGCTGACAGACACGTCTGAAGAGTGCCTACGACCATTATTCAGCAGTGTCACCTGTCCACTGATATGATACATGATCCGGAATCGGGACGAGCACGACGTCCACCATCCGGAGGAAAAGTGGTGTTTTTTTACATTCTGTGCAAAATCAGATGAAAAGTAGTCCAACACATCATCTTCAGTCTCACACGTCAGTGTTCAGCTTTCTCCTATTTACAATTAGCTTCTAAGACGTTAGTACCATCATCTCCCAGTGGGACTAAGACATTCCTCAGAGGGACAAAATCCACCTTCAAACAGAACAGAGCTATCTTCACTCCTGGGTTTGAGACTTGTGGTGGTGCCATTTGGCATCCCAAACACCCGAACGTGTTTACTATCTCGTACAGTGGAATCTTGTTGCTGTTCCAGGCTTCGGGTGCTGCAGATATTTGAACCGTTTACAAGAGCAAAGTGATTTTTAAATGTTGAAAATGGTGAAACAGAATTTCTCTGCTGAAACACTTAGTTTTTTACTGAATATTTAGTGTAATTTTTGCATGACTTTGTGTGTCTCGTATCAGCTACAGCTTCACTTCATTATATGTTGTTGCGGTAAGTTTTTTTCTGTCGTCAACGACTGACCCGTGATTACATCATATTATGAAGTGGATAATTCTTCCTTCATTTTACCTGATTACGTCAGTGCTGCAGCCCTCACTGGACCAACGAACCCTAAATAGACCTTGAACAAGCTTCAAACCAACAACTTCTCAGGAGCTGTTGGCTCATTTCCAGGATCCCTGATTATTCAATGTAGGAACATGGTAATTCCATCTTAAGGTGGATTTTCATCTATCCTTCAGTTTTAAAAACGACCTGCTGCTATTCAGCTGTCTATTTAAAAGGCATTCAGCAGGTAAAAAACACAGGGCACACAGTGAAAGAGGAGGGAAGGGGGGAGAGGGAATAGAAAAATAAAAATAAAAAATTGTGGCAGACACAACTAGACGATCACCTCACTTCACTCTGTGGCAGAAAAACATAAAAAAATGTAAAAAATAAAGTTTCAGAGGAGGCGGGGCATGAGGCAAGGAGAAGAAAGGCAGAGAGAGAGAGGAAGAAGACGACGAGGAGGAGGAGGTCTGGCAGAGCGTTTCTCAGTCTCAGAAGAACTTGTCGTCGATGCGGAAGTGCGGTCGCGTGACGTCATCGGGGTTGATGAAGACGGAGATGGATTTCCCAGGATTCTCCGTGACCAGCTGCTGAAGCTTCTTGGCCAGGCGGTCGTCTGGCTGGTTCTCTCCGCCGGCATCGGACTGTGGCGACGGCAGGTTGTTGGCGCTGCCTCTCCACTGCAGGTCCACCGTCAGCCTGTTGGCAGCCTTCGCATGTTCGATGGTGGTGCGGAGGTGCTCGGCCGGGTCGGAGCGCACCGAGGAGAGTTTTCGGGCGTGCAGCATGGCCGTCTCGTCCGACAGGTGCTCCAGCATGTTGCACTGGGGAATGAAGTAATTGGGACACATCTTGTTGACAAGGCAGTGCTGTAGGTCGTCGATCAGGCCCAGCAGGAAGTGAGCGGAGAAGTCGTCCTGCGCCAGGTAGTTGGCGGGGAGGCGGTCGCAGGCCCACAGCATGATGCTGCGCAGGTGGTAGGGGCTGATGGCTTTGGGCCGGGACAGCAGCTTGATGATGATGGCTTTACAGGCCTGGTACGCCTGCATGAGGCTGGACGAGATGCACTTCTTCAGCTGCACCTCGCTGCGGGCAAATGACAGGCGCCACTCGTTCTCCTTGCGGCCTTTGTAGGAGCAGGCGGGGACGAGGTAGAAGCCGCTGATCACCTCCTCCTCTGTGATCTTCCCGTCCCAGAAGTGGTTCTCCATCAGCCAACTCTGAGCGACGGCGGGCCAGCCTTTAAACGACACCACAGGGACGATGTCGTACAGCATTCGGCTGCTCCCGACACCCAGGATGACGGAGATGATGGTGCCATTCCTCTCCACCTTCTCCACCCTCGGCATCCCTCTCTGTGGCTTCTTCTGCACCTCCAGCAGCACCAGGGAGATGGACTGGTAGAACCAGTCGGCCACCAACGTGGGAGAGAAGAAGTAGTTGGTGGTCCCGTTGATGTGGTCGACGATGGTGCAGCAGTCCTTCCACTTGTTGATGGTTCCTTCGTCGAAGAGGCGGAGACTGAGCCAGGAGTGGCCCAGGGCCGAGTGCCTCATGTCCAGGGTCACCGGCTGGTTGCGGTCATGGAGTTTGAGCGCTGGGACCAGCAGGGTGAAGTCCATGTCATAGTCTGTGCCACGGGCGTAGACGCTCAGCTCGTCCAAGTCCATGTCGACCACACCCTCCCGAACTCCTCCAGACAGGAGGAGGTACTCGTTGGCCACCGGGAGCTTTTGGTCCAACTTCTGGACCATTCCTGAGAGAAGGGGGAGGAAAGGCACAATGAGACACAGAACTAAAACATCAACAGTTTTGTCTTTTATCTTCAGTCTGCTTGAAACAAGCTGAACACCTTTCTGACATCGGCATCCAAAGGTCTGTGAACAACCCCTTTTTAAAAATGACAATCTGATAATCCAGCATGAGAACATTTCTGTCTTTGTGTGTAGTTTTATGCCTCTGAAGCCAGTGGTCATATCAAATCTTTATCAAAGCTCCGTTCACCCCTCAGATCGGCTCCTTCACACCGAAGAACATCGATACATTTGTGGCTGTCATTTTGGTCAGTTTGGAACCCTGAAGGCTCCGGACTGCATCAGACGGGGTTTGTGTTCACTGTTGGACTGGATTGGTCTGGGCTGGTTTTTCGCTCTGCTGAGCTCAAAGTCGAGTGAAAAGTCCTGGCTGTTGACTGCATTCCTGTGCTGTGGTGAAGTGGACAGACACTGTTTGTTTAGTGGTTTTCACTGTTTCTCAGAAACAGTTTGAAACGAAACCTCACAGATTTTAATTGGGAGCCATTCCTAGTAACTGTGTTCAGTCTGTTGCTGCTCCGTTAGCCCACTTTCACCAGCACAAGAATCCATTTACACAGAAAGATAAATGAAAGTTATAGCATTAAAAAAGCAATAAAAAGGTCAAAGATTATTCCGATTATCAACAAACCTTGATTACTGATTATTGATTTTCCATTTGACAACAGTAACCTAAAATACAACACAAAGTTACTGCACCATTAAAAAAAACAGTCGGTTGCTGAATTACTTCTATTGACGAACAACTCAAAGCAGTTCTGTGTCGTTTTGGTCCAAACTCCTGGACGACTGCTGAGACTGCTCAGATCTGCTCAAACAAATCACAGCGAGAGGAGAAATGAACCTGATTCAACCGGACTGAAGAGTGCAGGTTTGAAAAGACCCTCGGGTTGTGACACAACTCTTGTATATGAGAATTTTCCGAGAGGACTGATTCACCCATTCAGGCCAATGTTTCAAATATTAGTGTAGGTGCTTCAGTCGACAGGTAACGACCTCTGTGTGCGTTCGACTGCCTGCAGCCCAGAGAAGCTGCTCCACAGTCAGTGGATTAATGAAACCAAAGCAAGTGTCGCTCCTGATCCGGCCTACAGCTCCAGGGCTGATCGGACCGGACGGCAGCAGAGAGTCTGCTCAGCTGACTTCACCATCATTCGGTAAATGACAGATAAGACGAGCGAGCGTCGAGCTGCTTGAATCCTTTCCCAGGACTTTTATTAGTGTTTTTGATTTGGTGATGAAGCAGGTCAGCAGTGACTAATCTGTACTTTCAGGACTGAAATGAATCATGTTGAAGTTCAGTTTATCACCAATCAGGAGGTGTAGTGGTGCGTTTACAGGCTCGTGTGGGCAGAGGAATTTAGCACGTCCCCATCATCATTCCCTGTACGGCCTTGAGGAATCAGCACTGTGTGAAAAACACAGCTGTCTCATCCACTTCAATGAGAGCACTCCTGCTGCAGTGGAGGTTTCAGCACACAAGGCTCAGGCAAATAAATGCAGGGTCATCCAAGTGAAACCAGACTCAGCTCAAGACGGCACAATCACAGACATGCACATTGCTCTGAGACGACTTGTAACGTGGACGCTGTGTTCTTGTTTTCCTGGTGATCACTGAGGCTAAGGTTAAAATACAACTGAAATATAAAATATATCCTGAACCTGAACCTGGACCTGAGCACCTGAGCCTGAACACATGAACCTGAGTCTGAGCCTGTACACCTGAACCTGGACCTGAGCACCTGAACCTGAGCCTGAACACATGAACCTGAGTCTGAGCCTGTACACCTGAACCTGGACCTGAGCACCTGAACCTGAGCCTACACACCTGAGCCTGGACCTGAACACCTGAACCTGAGCCTGCACACATGAACCTGAACCTGAGCCTACACACCTGAATCTGGACCTGGACCTGAACACCTGAACCTGAGCCTGCACGCTTGAACACATGAACCTGAACACCTGAACCTGAGCCTGCACACCTGGACCTGAACATCTGAACCTAAGCCTGCACACATGAGCCTGCACACCTGAACCTGTGCTTGCACCTGAAAGCCTGAGCCTGAGCACCTGAACATGCACCTGTCTGTCTGCTCTGTCAGAAACCGCACACAGCAGCAGGTCTTGGTTCAGCTGAGCTCTGGTTCGTGTCCCGCGGCTCTGTTCGGCCGTGGAGCCGCTCAGCCCTCGCTGTCGGCCCGGTACCTGCCGGGGCTCGGCTCGGTGTCTCACCCAGCATGGAGAAGATGAAGTCCTTGGCCGTGTGGATCTCCAGGGCCCGCTGGTCGTCGTACTCCCGCTGGTCGTGTTTGCTGAACTCCTGGATGAGCCTGTTCAGGTCCTCCATGCGGGCCGCCGACCTGAAGTCGAGCTCGGGCCCGACGGCTCCGAGCGGCGGCCTCCCGGCGGCCATGGTAGGGCTGTTCCCGAGGCTGCCCGCCGAGCCAGCCCGGCCGGAGAGAGCAGGGGCCGCCATCCGTCCTCCACTACTGCTGCTGCGCCGCGGCGGATCCGGACCGGAACCGAGACCAGAGACCACGACCGGAGACCAGAGAGACCAGAACCGGAGACCAGAGACCGAGTAAACAGGCCGGACGGACCAACAGCACCGGATACGACCACCCCACCTCCGCTGCGCCCGCCTTCAAAATAAAGGTGCGGGTTTGTTTGCTGTGTCACAAAATGTGATTTTCTTCACTAATTCACTAAATGTATTTATTTAACAAAGACAGTGCACAAGAATGAAGATTGATGTGGAGAACATAATATTTAGATACAAAGAGCATGATCATACAAAGCAACATTGAAAATGAAATGTTAATGTGCAACATATATAGTAAGAAAAGCAACATTACAATGTGACATAAATACATGTGAAATAAATACAGGATGTTATGATCAGAGTTAGCAACAATGGATTACTTGTTACACTATGTTGTCCCAAATACTTAAAATGTATTTGAACAAGGTAAATGTATTGAATTTAAATATAACAACATAATTTCAAATAATATACATTCAAATAATTAAAAATATTGCAATAAAAATGAAAAAGGCATTTGTCCTAAACAAAAAACGACAATAACAAAACTAAATAGGATGCATCAAAGGCCCTGAAAATGTTAGTTAATTATTATTTTGGAGAAGAAATTTCATTTATGACTTTTATATTTGCTCCTCGTGTGTAAAAAAAAAAAAAAAGTAGAATAGTTGATTTTACTTCGAATGTATTTTACGTTCAAGGTCATAGGCGGAAGTTCCGGTGTGTGTTGTTGTGTTATTCGTGGTGTTGCAGTAGCAGCCTCTGTCCTCCGGGTGTCGCTCGGGGCTCCGTGCTGACCCGGAAGTGAGTGGCGGTCGGGTCACCGGGCTCCACCATGGCGTGGAGGAGCTGCGCCGTCCTGCTCCGACTGAGCGGGGGAGAAGCGTCACGGAGCTCCGTGAGGGGAGGCAGGTCAGTGAGCCCAGCCGGAGGCAGCGAACCGGTGCCGGCTGACTGACAGACGAAGCTCCGCCGCTCGGAGCCTCTGTGTTTGAGCTCAAGGACATTTTGAGCTGAGTGTTAGTCGGCTAATGTTAGCTGAGAGCTAACTGAGCTAACAGCCTGTCGGTTGTGCTGGTTCAGGTTCTCATGTGTCTGTTCAGTTGAATCACTTCATTTTCAGCTTCTCAAGTCTTTAAAAGATAAACTGTTATTCTTCACTTCCGGTCTTTGTGTCTGTCAGTGTCATAACAGCCCATAATGGAGCCCTAGAATATCAGATGGCTTCAGGTGAGCTCAGGATTAAACCTGCGGTGCTGAACTGGATTGATAAGGGAGCAGCCTCAGTTTCACTTCAGTGAACCAGCAGCAGCTCAGCATCTGGTTTTATCATAGAGTCACAACATTTTCATCAATGGGACTGTTCGAAGTCCCTCTTCAATCTGCTCTCTTTAGTTTTCCATTTCCTGTTCAAGACAGCAAACAGGTCAGATTTACAGGCTCATTCACTCCTCTGTCGGCCGGAGACAACCTCACCAGCGCCCTTCAAAAATCCTGCCTTTTTCATTTGCTCACTCAGGAAAAACACTTATATACGAACAATGTGTACGAAAATTATGAATCCTTCTTCACCTGGAAAGAATTTGATCAAATAAAGCAGCTGCCATCAAACGTGGATTAAAGTTCAGCATCGTATGTCTACACTGGTGCCATAGGTCACATGACCTGCAGCAGGTGACTCTGGACTCTTCCGGACCTCCAGTGTCTCTCAGACTGAACCTGAGGAGTCGTAAAGAACTTGAAGCCTGTGGATGTTTGGAGGTTCTCTCTGGTGAGTCTGTGTTGTTGAAGTTCTCTGTCTGTCCAGCAGGTGGCCTCACAGTGTCCAGCTGAGGTGCGGCTTCAGAAAAGCTGCCAGGAAACCAGAAACCAAGAAGGTGGAGGAGGACCTGTGTCCCCCCCACACGCAGTCCTCTGAGGCTGCGGTCCCCCGCCGGACCTCCGCCCCCCACTGGGACCAGCAGGCTCCGCCCAGCTCCCCCAGAGCCTTCAGCCGGCTCCTCAGGCCGCTGGTCTTCAGCGTGGGGGTAGGTGAAGGTCGCCACTCTGTGTTGGAGATGACATCATGAGTGATGTCATGGACAGGTGTTGACTCCATTTCAGTTTACAGGCTGCTCCTTCGGCTCAGCGGCGATCTGGCAGTACGAGTCCCTCAAGTCTCGAGTCCAGAGTTACTTTGACGAGCTCAGAGCCGATTGGCTGGAGAAGCTGCGACCTCCAAAACGAGGAGACGTCCGCAAAGAGGTGAGAGGGATCAACATCGTGTGAAGCCACGTGTGTCAGGTTCAAGTGTGAGCAGGAGTCCGTTTTACAAACGTTGACGTTCCGTGATCCACCAAAGAGAAACGTCACAGCTCAGCCTGGACGTGGACGTTGACCTTTGCCCTGGTGGCTCACAGGTGTAGCATTCAGTCACCTTTGAGTCTTTTTAGCTTTGAGCTAAAGGACAGTCTGATGCTAGTTAAAGGGCCGTGTCATGAGTCAGCAGTGAAGAGGAGCAGGCTGCAGGTCTGAGCTGCGTCTTCCTCTTCCTCCTGTCTCCGGTGCTCTGATGTTCTCATGACGTCCACACCTCACACTCTGATTGGCTGTTTGTGTTTCAGATCAACCGGTGGTGGCTCAGCTTGAGTGAGGGTCAAAGGACGGTCACAGGTCAGACCACACACACACACACACACACACACACACACACCTACCTGTTTCCTGTGCTGCAGCAGCAGAGCCACATGTTGGATGTCCCTCCATCATCTGTCTGAGGGACCTTCAGGACCAGACTGACACCGATCATCCTCTGTCTCTGTGTTTCCTTCCCAGGGATCATTGCTGCCAACGCCCTGGTGTTCTGCTGCTGGAGAGTTCCGTCTCTGCAGCGCTCCATGATCAAATACTTCACGGCCAACCCGGCCTCCAGTGAGTCCCTCAGGGTTCACGTGTTTCAGCCGAGGTGAACCCGGAGCTGGACTCTAACTGAGCTCTCTGTCCTCCTGCAGAGACGCTGTGCTCGCCGATGCTCCTCTCCACCTTCAGCCACATCTCCTTCTTCCACATGGCGGCCAACATGTACGTCCTGTGGAGCTTCTCCACCAGCGCCGTCTCCATGCTGGGCAGGGAGCAGTTCATGGCCGTCTACCTGTCTGCAGGTCTGGCAGCACCGCGCCCACACCTGTGACTGGTCCTCTTTGTGGACAGCTGACGTCTTGTTTACACGTGTCTGTTTGTGTTTCCTGTTTGTTCAGGTGTGATTTCCACATTCGTCAGTTATGTTTGTAAGACGGCCACAGGGAGGTTGGGCCCGTCTCTGGGAGCCGTGAGTAACAGCGTTGTTCATCACGTCACTGCTTCAGGCCTGGAGAAGTGACAGAGGCAGAAATCAGTGTCTCAGCTCAGACTTTAAACATGGCTGCATATGAAAATGTCACAAGCAGAAAACGATTGTTTGTGTGTTTTCAGTCTGGAGCCATCATGACAGTTCTGGCTGCCGTCTGCACCAAAATACCTGAAGCCAAACTGGCCGTCATTTTCCTGCCCATGTTCACCTTCACTGCTGCCAACGTAAGACTCGCTTCACCCGCTTCACCTGCTTCACCCGTCTGACTGTTGGATCAGAAGCTAATCCTGTCTCTGTCACTCCCCCCCCCCCTCCCCCCCCCAGGCTCTGAAGGCCATCATTGCCATCGATACAGCCGGTGTCGTGTTTGGGTGGAAGTTCTTTGACCACGCCGCCCATTTAGGAGGAGCCATGTTCGGAATGTGAGTCACTGATTCAACCACCTTTGTCTTACTGTGGCAAACGTAAGGCTTTGTATGGATGCTGTAGTTGGATGGATAGATTACTGTGATCAACCTTTTTAATCTAGTCACATTTACATTTCAGTTCCTAGATCTCGTTCACTGCTCGTCACCTGCCGAGCTCAGGCAGCCTCCTCGCTGCTGCCGTCAGAAACCGGTCGAGTCATTCGTCTCCTTTATAAAACATGTGTCCATGAACCTTAGTGTTACAATAGTGAAGTCATTTCTGCTGTGAGTCACTGTGAAACAGACAAACAGAAACATTCCTTTAACCTGCTGTTTCTCAGGTAGATGTCATTGGTGCTTCTAAATGTACCTGTGGAAAGTCGTCATCGAAGGCCCAGCGTGAAGTCATTTCCCATCATGCTCTCTGTTCCCCTCTCCTCCAGCTGGTACATCCTGTTTGGACACGAGTTGATCTGGAAGAACCGAGAACCTTTTGTCAAACGTTGGCACGAGCTGAGAACTCGAGGAGGGCCGGGCGGAGGTGCTGACGGAGGAGGCGCCGTGTAGGACGCCGAGCCGCCGCTGGGGCTGATGGGAAACAAGATGTATAAAATGTACAGATGTGCAGAGAGAAGCTGGACGGTTGCACCGTTCAGCTTCCTCAGGACGCAGGTGGGAGTCATGATGATGTCATGTGCTGATGTCACACGCACACCTGGAGTAGAAATAATCAGTCATGTCCATATTTCTAAAAGTAATCGTCATGAATGATTCAGATTTTTTGTCTGTTTTCGTTCACATGTAGTTTCCTGCAGAAACTCTGTCGTTCTTTATTTAGCCACTGAGGAGATGGAGAAACAAAGTGGGACTGAACTTAATCATTTCATTACTTTGATTGTGTTTCTGTTCATCGTTCAACCAACAAAGTGTCCAATTTCACCAAAAGTCCAAAGTGAAACAGAAACTGAGGCAGATATTGTTTTGACTCCTCATGGGATCGGCTGATTGTGTTCAGTGATTGTTCTGAGTCATCGGAGGCGTCGGTGAACGTCCAGCTGAGTTGGACATGATCGACGCTCAGCAGCAGAGTTAGAGGAACTAAAGGTTCAGTTCTTCATACCTGAGACACAGGATGAAGTCGCTTCTGTTCCAACATGTTCACGTCTTTCTTTCTTTCTTTCTTTGCTGTTGATGTTTGTTGGTTGTCTTTCAAATAAAGATGTGAAACATCAGAGACTGAATGAACGACCCCGCCCACTGCACCTGAACCCAGACCCCAAAGACAGCTCATCAACTTAAAGGATTAGTTAGTGGGCAGAAAATTACTGGGAACAAATTTCTGATAATTGTTTATTTCCCCCTGGCAGATTTTCACATGTGAGTGTTTTAAACTTTCTGTGATGTTAAATGTTTTTGCTGCTTAAAATATATCAGATGTGACTTATTTACACTGAGACCAACATGTTAAACTCTTGGCAGATTTTCAAACTGTCTGTCCACCTGTCTGTCTATCTGTCCACCTGTCTGTCTGTCCGCCTGTCTGTCCACCTGTCTGTCTGTCTGCCTGTCTGTCTGTCTGTCCACCTGTCTGTCTGTCTGTCCACCTGTCTGTCTGTCCACCTGTCTGTCTGTCTGTCTGTCCACCTGTCTGTCTGTCTGTCCACCTGTCTGTCTGTCTCTATGTCTGTCTGTCTGTCCACCTGCCTGTCTGTCTGTCCGCCTGTCTGTCTGTCTGTCTGTCCACCTGCCTGTCTGTCCACCTGTCTGTCTGTCCACCTGCCTGTCTGTCCACCTGTCTGTCTGTCTGTCCACCTGTCTGTCTGTCTGCCTGTCTGTCCACCTGTCTGTCTGTCTCTATGTCTGCCTGTCTGTCCACCTGTCTGTCTGTCTGCCAACTCATCACCTGTGACCTGCTCACATGAGTCAGTTGGATCAACAGACGGTTTAAAGTCCACAAACTGTCTCTCTCTCTCACTCACACACACACACACACAGAGCAGAGTTTAGTTTCTATGCTGTTGATCTGAAACTGGACTGATAATATTCTGACAGTGTTGGGAAAGTTCACTTTCTATATGAACTAGTTCAAAGTTCAGTTCAAACCTTTTAAAATGAACTAGTTCAGTTCATCGTTCATAATTCAAAATTGTGAACTAAAGTTCATGCTTCCCCAAAATGAACTATTTCGTTCTTTTTTCGTTCTTTTTTTTTTTTTTTTTTTTACGTTGCCACGAGCTACGAGCTAATTCCCGACTGTATGGGAATTAGTTTCTCAGTAAACGCATCCTGACGACGAGACTGACGACCGCTGATGACGAAGTTGGTAGAGCGACAGGCAGGACTTGCGGTTGCCAGATCGGGTGGTTATCCGCGACATTTTAATGGTCGTTTACCATGTGTTTTTACTGTTTTAGCTTGGTTTTTCGCCGAGGGCTCTTGAAATCTGGCACGAACGTAATCTGAACGAAATCAGAGTGCCGTTCAAGAAACAGCAGAATGAGTGCGTTCACAATTTAACGTTCATCAAGCAAAAATGAACGGGACGTTCACGTTCACCCAAAATATGAGTTAGTTCATGAACGAACGTTCTTTGAACGCGTTCGGGTACAACACTGTATTCTGAATACTGTAAATACTACTGTGAGGCAAGACGGCCTCATAAAAAGGAGAGAAGAGATGAATCGAGGAGAAAATACATTTTATACAACAAAACATTAAATTTTAAACTTGTGTTTCTAAAATCTCTGCAGTTTCTGTCTCTGAGTTGTTAAAGAGAAAGTTCTGTACTTTTACCAGTACTGCTGTACTTTAAGTACATGCAGCTGATATCGCACAGTATTAAATGTATTTTACTTGTTCGGAGTATTTTTGGGTGTATTGATACTTTGACTAGAGTAGAGGAAGTGAGTTCTTCATCCACCAGTGAATGCTGGTAAAACTTCTCGGATCCAGAAACCTGCTCATAACAAACAGGTGAAACTCTGGGATTCTCTGTGTCAATAATTCTGTGTGTTCAGCCCGAGTTCATCGACCCTGGCGACCGGCAGACCTCCGGCGACCGGATCAGGTTCACAGAGACTCCACATCCCTTGAACGGACCAGACAGAGAGGAACAAGCAGCAGCGAGCAGAAAACTTCAGCCTCCTAATCTGAGCAGACGGTAAGTCCTGAACTGCTGCTTCACTGGAAGAATCCACGGGTCATTTCGAGAGGTTCAGGAGGAGCTGACTCTAGGCCGAGAGCCTCGCATGCTTCTCCTATTAGACCGATGAACAGTCCACCAGGAGCATCAGGCCTCCCGGTCCTGGTTAACGTATCACCGTCACGTTAGCGGTTTGTTAACATGTGAACCTCGACCACTTTAGAAGATAACATGTTGTGTTCGCAGCCTGTTGTTTTGTTGTTTGGGAGGAGGATCTGTTTGTGAGTGTCACAAGTTGAATTAACATATAAGCATGTAAACGAAAAATATCAAGGAGCAGGAACAGAACCCTGAGGAACCCCCAGAAGTAATTCCTGACACTGTCCATTAGATGGTCGTGTTGCTGTGTGTCTGCTGGAGGTGGATGAAGGCAGCTGCTTGCTAACGTGCTAACGCCTTCTTGTTGGTGCTGTTCGGGGTCCAGGTGTTCCAGGTTCAGCAGCATGGCGGTGGGCCTGCAGGTTGTGGGTCTGCTCCTGGGCGTGGTGTCCTGGTGTCTGCAGTCCAGCTGTACCTCGTCTCAGGTGTGGAAGGTGAGGAGTCAGCTGGAGTCGGTCAGCAGCAGTCAGTGGCAGTTCGAAGGTCTGTGGATGAGCTGCGCCGCCACCTCGCTGGGCTCCATCCAGTGCAGCAGGTTCAAGACGGTGCTGGGGCTGCCGGGTGAGAACACGAGCACAGACGGTCTGTAGAAAACAGTTCAGTTAATCCACCAGCAGGTGGTGTCCTGAACCAATCACCATCAGTTTACCCATCGATAAGGATGGTGCGACAGCAACGGGACTCTGGATGGATTCTCATCTAACAGCAGATTTACCATTTTTCTGCATGAGTTTGGGTCAATAACGTGAAAAATATTTTAAAACTGTCCCGACTCTCGTTGAAAACATTTACATCCTGTGTGTGTGTGTGTGTGTGTGTGTGTGTGTGTGTGTGTGTGTGTGTGGGGTGGGTGGCAGTCCACCTGCAGGCCTGCAGGGCTCTGAT
>JBBMOC010000209.1:220955-225955 GCA_037975185.1 Centropyge bicolor | reverse complement strand
AATGTCACAGTCAAGTGAATCTCATCTGTTTGTTGATCAGTGAATTGAAGAAGAATCAGCACCTTCAACAATGACATTGATCCATATGTTCACTGTGTCTGGAGCCTCAGCTCAGGGAAACCAAACACTCAGCAGTTAAACATTCAGTTAATCACACTTTATCGATATCAATGATCATTGATCAACTCAATGCTTCCTGTGAAATTATTTTATAGAAACATGAGGAGCAGAGCTGAAAAACGTTCTGAGAGAACTTCCTCATTTCGGGTTCTGAAACTGGTTCTTCCTGCCTTTTTTTCAGGCTTCTGGCCGGTTCAGGTCTGGAGTCTGAAACTGGTCCCTGAAACTGGTCCCTGAACCTGGTATCTGGTTTTCAGCTGTTGTTGAACTCACCGTCGATTTGGCCACGTTTCCTCTCTGAGTGATGTTCTTGCTGTGTTTCTCGTTCGCCATGCGGATCCTCTGCTTGGCCACCATCTTGTCTTGTTATTGCTGTTGTTTAGATGTTTTAGTTTGTAGTTTGTTTTAGTTTCTTTGTGGAGACTTTTCTTCTTCTCCTTCTCTGACGCTTCAATCTGACCGGAAGCTCTTCACTCTTGCCGACGTACTCAAAAAGCTGAAGCGCCGCCCACCTCCGACTGCAGCCGGAACTGACGACTCTCGCGTGAAGTTACTGTGTGTCAATACAAAACTTCCTGTACGCGCTTTCAAAATAAATAACCCACACTAATCTGTCGTTGCCACTCAAATTCTGTTTTGTTAAAACATTCTTCCCCATCACTCCAACGTATAGAGGAATAATTCAAAATTGAATAATGAGTTGTAACATGTAAGATGTAAACACAGAGTTTTGTCAGTGGCGAATCAGAATCACTCATTGAAGTGTTTCACAGTGGTCATTTGAATAAAATGACCACTGTGAACACCTGAGCACGTTCGGTTCACTTTAATAGGCGAAGAAGGAAATGTTCTGAAAAGCTGCACAGTGAACCTTGATTTTGAAATATATATTATTACAACTACTGTGTATATATTTACGCAGTTTCCAGCTGTCTCTTAAATATTATTTTCATGTAAATGTAATTTTTCAGTGTTTTCAGTGTGAAAAAAAATCACTAAACAAACGCAGATATTTAACTTTGAAAACGGAAGTGAGCTCATCGTCTGCTGCTCTGAGACAACTTCACACAGCTGTGAAACTTCAAACAATTTTAAAACCAATCTCTTTCTTCTCTGTTGAAATGATGTGTCTTGTTTTGGACAAAACTGTCAGAGTTTATCTCCGAAACATCAATTCAAGCCCTGACTTTGTTTTTAAAATACGTGTTGAAGAAAAGAGCCGCTCGTTTGCTGATGTGGCACAGAAAGACCCGCCTACTGTAACCTGACGCACTTCCGGGAAGCAGCTTCTACTTCTTCTTCTTCTTCCGGCACACGTAAACATGGCGCCCTCCGCACCGCTGTTAGCAGGTGGGTTTTTCTAACTTTCCCTTAAACTTCGTCCTTGTCTTTTGAAAACATTTTTCACCGACATGTAACCGAAGCACTGCGGCCGCCGAAGGTCAAACATCCGCCGCTCAAATGTGAGAGAAGCGTCCGCTCTTTCGGTTCCGCCGAACTCCGTGTAAACATCGGCATTTTTTTGTTGACTTGTTTACGCATAATACATACATGTTCTTCAAACTACACTACAGACTTCATTGAAATCACGTGAGTCTTTTGATTGGTTCGGCGTGAATAACACCCACAAACAGTAATTTAATGGTGCAAATCATCCTGTACGACATCATCACGGTGTCGAACTTAGAGCAGAGCTGGATGGAAACAGCTGGAACCCGCTGAACCTCTGGCTGATGGGGACTTTATATATGTGCCGAATGGAACAGCTGCACTTGCTGGTACAGGAACGGTACTCTCTATAGTTCAATGGGACCGTTTTACCATGTAAACATGCAGACTTGTAATTCACAGATTTTCTAATGGGATTCCGTTTTTATACTAAGAGACCTCGGCCGGTGACGTTAATCCTCCTCCTGGACTCGACATTAAGCCAAACTCTGCTCAAAATTGAATCAGTTTTATTTGCTTGACTTAAATCAGTAGAATTTTTTTTACTGAGTTGAAATAAAACCAGCTTGATTAACTGTTTCCCGGATTGAAAAGTGACCCATGGGCTGAAGAAACATGCACATCATAACTTTATGTGTTCGACCTTCTCGCCGGTGAACATGGAGCATTCAGATGAGTACATGTGTCATTTTCGGCCTCCAGCTTCTTGTTTCTTCATGTCAATTTCTCTGACTGGTGACAACAAGTCTGGTTTATTTCCAGTGTGTAACCTGCAGCTGTCAGTGATTGATCAGTGGCTCCGTCTCTTCCAGCCTCTGTCTCATATATTTGTAAACTGAGTGTGTTCTGATTTGTAGAACTGTGAAGCACATTTATCTTTTCTTTCTGACATTTCAGTAAGAGAATAAATTAATAAAATAATGAATCCATTCACCCTTCAAAGTAGGAGGGTTTCAGTCAAAATCCACTTCTGACAAATTTTTTTATCCTTTTTACACTAACTGGAACAACGACAAAAACATGAATGTCAATTTAGCAAAATATACAAACCTCAATTTTTAAAATTGTTCTGAAAATGAATTCTTTACATAATGTTTTATTGATGCTATGTGACGCCAAAATAAACTAGTAACACTGTTATGAAAAATTACTCAGGTTGAAATTAATAAGCAGATTTTACCGTGAACTAATTAACACTATGACCATTTTAATGTATCTACATATTTCTCATATTTTCTTTCTTCTTGTTTTTGTTGTTTTTCCACCACTGAATCAGTGCGTGGATCTGATGGTACGTCCCTGCTCACTGGTCCTCCAACATGTGAGCATCACCCTGCCTTCCAGAGGTAAATCACCTCAGATCATCGTCGTCATCATCATCATCCTTCTGTTCTCCTACATGAATAAACTGTCTGTGTGATCAACAGTCGTCTGTCTGTGTCTGTGTCTCAGGGACTCTCGGCCCAGCAGGTGTGTCACCTTCAGCAGAGACGGGACTCTGTTCGGCTGGTGCAACGGAAACAAGTAAGATGTTCATCAGATATCTGAACTTTACATAAAGACACAGACAAAAATTTACATGATAACAATCTACAAAGATGATTCTGATAATAATATGGAGCATCACACACAAAGGTTCCTTCAAAATGACTTTTTTTTTTCTTCCCCCCCCCCCCCCCCCGCTCAGTGTGTCTGTGGTGAAGTCGTCAGATGGTTCCATCGTGTCGACCTTTGACCTCCCGAAGACGTCTCTGCTGGACTTTTCTCCTCTCTGCAACATTCTGGTCACCTGGCAGCCGTACAGCAGTAAGACCCCAGACTGACACTTACACCTGATTCACAGCTGGTATCGAAGGTATCGATCTGTGTGGACCGACCTGAATGAATGTAAAACTGCTGTTAACAACAGCTTCATTCTAACAGTCGTCTCAGCTGCAACAGGTCAGGATGAAACATACAGATGTTCTCTCCAGCTGTGTATTAATGGTCCTGATCACTGACACTGCGGACAGATGTGTAGCCACTGACACACTGTGTGTTCAACAGTGAGCCTCAGTGAGCAGTGAATGGTTATCAAGTCTGAGCTGAGTTGAGCTGAGCTCCGGCCTCTGGACACCGTCGCCCTGTGGACTGAGACGCTCAGAATCCGCGTGCCGATATCGTCTGGCTCTTCAAATGTCAAATCATTTTTCTCCACCAATTGTAGTGGAGGGGCGGGGCTTACACAGACTAATCTCCAGTTAACCACAAACATAAACTGCTCCGAGCAGTTTAGAGATGCAGTGTAAATCACCATGACAACCCACCTTGAGTAAAACCTATCCACCTTCGTAGTGCGGGTTAATCAGGAAGTTACCCCCGACGTCACAAAGTTACCTGAACTTCCCCCGATAAGCCGGTTACCTCGCTTCGTAGTACAGGCCGCTGATGTCTGTTCTCTAGAGAAAAACCTGCATGTGAGTTTAGCAGCTCATCAGGCCCAGAGTCCCTTAACAGAAAGAGTTTTGTGAGTAGTTGGCTTTGGGGAAACTGTATTACCTTTGTTTTAACATGTGCTTTTCCTTATCTGGATACATAAATTAGTTCTTATGCTGAGATTAGTTATATTTACAGTCACCAGCTGCAGGTGGAGCTGTTGAGCAGCTAACTGACAAAGCTAATGTTAGCATGCTAAACATACCTTAAACAATGAAACATTGTACTAACAACATTGGACTAAATGAGTAAATGACATCAGTTAGCTTAGCATAATCAGATGGTTCCCTCTCATTATAAACTGTATGAACATGACTAACACACAGATTTCTCCATGTGTGCAGACAGAAACAAAACTAATACCTTTGCAAAGATTCTGCTACCATGTGATGCTACAGTGACTTCCTGTTTACATAATTAATTACTTTTGATCCAACAGAACTGCAGATGTGGTTCAACCTGATCTATGAATCACTGGTGTGACACTCACCCCTGAGTCCTGATCAAGATAACACTAGTTTTTAAATCACTCTGTGTGTGTGTGTGTGTGTGTGTGTGTGTGTGTGTGTGTGTGTGTGTGGCTGCTGCAGAGACTCAGGACAGTCCTCAGGGTGAAGCCAACCTCCAGCTGTGGGACCTACAGAATGGTCAGCTGATCAAAGCTCTGTACCAGAAGAAAGTCGAGTCCTGGTGAGTCTGAACCGCCTGCAGGCAGACAGACAGAGAGAGAGAGAGACAGGCAGACAGGCAGGCAGGCAGGCAGACAGAGAGAGACAGACGGACAGACAGAGAGAGAGAGAGAGAGAGAGAGACAGACAGAGAGAGACAGACGGACAGACAGAGAGAGAGACAGAGAGACAGACAGAGAGAGACAGACGGACAGACAGAGAGACAGAGAGAGAGACAGGCAGGCAGGCAGGCAAACAGACAGACAGACAGAGAGAGACAGACAGGCA
>JBBMOC010000209.1:205267-216060 GCA_037975185.1 Centropyge bicolor | reverse complement strand
TTAATCAACAGTCTTTAATCAACAGTCATTCATCAACAGTCATTAATCAACAGTCTTTAATCAACAGTCTTTAATCAACAGTCATTAATCAACAGTCATTAATCAACAGTCTTTAATCAACAGTCTTAATTTTCAGGCCTGGCTCAAATGTTACTGTTAAGTTCAGCAGTAGATTTTCATTTGTCATTTAGGATATAGATGGAAAATCTTTGGACCATATTTCAGCTGTTTGGGAAAATGCACCAAGGAGCTGGAGGAAATGGAGCTGGTCTTTGTATAAAAGGAGCTTTTTCTTTGTGGCTTGAAACAGCAAAGAGCGGTCCGATCTACGATGTGGTGTGGAGTCCGACCTCGGCAGAGTTCTGTGTGGTGTACGGCTTCATGCCGGCTAAAGCCACCGTCTTCAACCTCAAATGTGACCCCGTGTTCGACTTTGGAACTGGACCACGAAATGCTGCCTACTACAGGTGAGAACACACCTGTCCTCAGTTCCACTGTGACATCCTCAGGCTCCTGCCAGGTTAAATTCCTCTCATGTCCGCTAGATGCAGTAGAGATGAACATGAATGTGAAAACCTCTTTGTACAAATACAGAGTCTTGCTTAAATACAAAGAAGTTTCACCTCTTCATAATGATTCAGTGAATCTTTTCTGAGGTTCATGACGAATCAGATGCGTGTTTAGAAATATTTGGCCTGAAACTGTGGGTTAGAGATCGTGACGGTGTCGTCCTTCCTGTTTCCAGTCCTCAGGGTCACATCCTAGTCCTGGCTGGATTTGGGAACCTGCGGGGTCAGATGGAGGTCTGGGACGTGAAGAAGTACAAACAGGTGAGAGAGAGCAGCAGCACAGCCGGTGTTCTTTGAACTGTTTGTATGAGACTGCAGTCAGACCTCCTGGTTCCATCCACGTCCTCAGTCTCACCTGTCTGTCCACTCAGGTGTCCAAACCCCAGGCGCCAGACACCACACATTTCTCCTGGTGTCCTGACGGCGAGCACGTTGTCACTGCCACGTGTTCTCCGCGGCTGCGAGTCAGTAACGGTTATAAGATCTGGCACTACACTGGATCGGTGCTGCACAAGTGGGACGTGGCGGCCGGCTCAGAGCTGTGGGAGGTCCGCTGGCAGTCCTTCCCCAGCGGCAGGTTCCCCGAGCGGCCCGTCAAGTACCAGGTGGCCCCCAGTGAGCTGGGAACCACACAGGCCCCGCCCACACAGGCGTACCGGCCACCTGCACTGAGACACCTGCCGGCCACGGCCAGCGCCAAACTGGTGAGGAACCACAGCAGTCCATCACATGAAGGTTCAGACCAAAGTGCACTTAGAAACATCCATTCTATTTCCACCACTGGAGACTCTTCAGACACTGCACAACACTTTAGGCTCAATATGCTGTGTAATACTTTATTAACTTAACCTGATCTCTGATGGTCAGAACAGAAATCTGCCGTCTGGATACATCCTCCCACAGCATGTTCGGGGTTAAAGTGGGCCAGATGCTCCACCACCCTATCAGTGACAGCCCTTGGAGGGGGTGGGGGGGGGGGGGTGCTTGTAATGGGCTCATCCACCTGTCACATCCCACTTTAACCACTGAGCATGTCTGTAGGTCACATGTCACAGTTCATTGTGTGATGATGATGTTGATGATGTCACTGTTGATGTTTGTCTGTATTAGCATGAGGAAGAACCTCCTCAGAACATGCGCCCTGGTGCTTTGGGGGAGAAAGGTCTCTCTAAATCGGCTCTGAAGAACCAGAAGAAACGGGAGGCCAAGAAAGCTGCTAAACAGGTGAACTGATCTCAACAAGTCAGACTCGACTCTGAGGCACCCGTCACCTGTCGCCTCGTCCTGAAGACAATCAGCAGCAGCTGTCAGGAAAATGTGTTTGTGTTCAGCAAAGCACGTTTTTTTAAAACATGTATTATTTGTAATATTTTTTCAGCAGGAGGCGAAACCTGAGCGAGAATCTCCGTCTGACCTCGCCCCTGTCAGCAGCAGCCAATCAGAGCAGAGCAGTGGCGACCCAGAGACTGACAAGAAGATAAAGAACTTAAAGAAGGTGAAGAGTCTTTAAATGCACCGACTGAGCTGAAGAGAAACATTTGTGTGTGTGTGTGTGTGTGTGTGTGTGTGTGTGTGTGTGTGTGTGTGTGTGTGTGTGTGTGTGTGTGTGTGTGTGTGTGTGAGAGAGAGAGAGAGAGAGAGAGAGAGAGAGAGAGAGCAGTCGATCATCGATCAGTGAGTCAGTGATGTGTTTATGTCTTTCAGAAACTTAAAGCCATCGAGGAGCTGAAGGATCAGCAGGCAGCTGGAAAAATCCTACAGAAGAACCAGGTGCCCAATTTAGTGTTTCCATCTATTAACTACTATATGGGTGATTTATTGATAATTAATAATCAATAAAAACGCATTAGGTCTGTGAGGCTCCGATTTGAAGGCATTAAACAAGGCATTTGTTCTTCTCAGCTGGAGAAAGTGCAGAAGGAGGAGCAGCTGCTGAAGGAGCTGGAGGAGCTGCAGATCGGACAGTAGGGGGCGCTGCAGGAGCTACAGGCCCAACTCCAATCCCACAATGCACCACGCACACACACGCCTCACAGAGAACAGTTTTGTGGGTTTGTTCGAAACATTTTTGTTGCACTTAGAGAGACTGAAGGCTGCAGCTGTTTTCCTGCTGAAATCTTGTGGGTTTCCTCAGCTGTCTTCACCTGACAGAACAGGTGAGGAGGGGGCGGGGTCCTCAAGTGATTGGATAACTGATTAGTGTTCTGTTTTCATCGACCCCTCTTTCTTTGAAGGCTAAGCAAAGGAAATCTGTCAAATGTAGACCGAAGCTGTGGTGTGTGTGTGTGTGTGTGTGGCATGTGCGAGAGACATTAAATCGAAATCAGCCCATTGAAGCTGTGTTGCTATGCAACATCTGTACAGATGCTAAAGCCTTTGACGGTGATCCTTTCAGAATAAAAGCCTCCTCATGCTGTAACAGGTTTGAGTTAAACTCTAATAAACTGTTTGTTATTGACTCACTTTGTGGTCCAGAATTCTGTCAGTGAGACGTTCTTCAACCTGTGGGTCAAAGTCAACTGTTCATTATGTTTATTCAACACAGGAAGCAAATGCAGCTCAGTTACAATGTTTGAATGCTCTATTTAAATATTCATCATGGGCTCTACATAGGTCATATGTATGTATATATATTTGTATTCACTAAATAAGTTAACTCAAGCTCCACTTACTGGAGATTTTAGCCTTTTTTCCTGGTGTTGATGACAATGACAACTAAACAGTTTTCTCATGAAGACTGATGCAGCCTTAAGGTCAAAAAAAACAAAGTGAGTGTCGAGTAATTTTTTTTTTTCAAATATGGATTTGATCTTTGATTCTCAGCAACAAAGTTATGTCTTACATCTGCTGCTTTCTCAAACTTAAATGGCTGTAAACCAAACATTTATGAGTTTTTTTGTGGTATTTTAACTATATTCTTTCATATTTATAGGTTGAACAATTGTTAGTATTTAAAAAAAATAATGAAGTGATAATTAAATAAATGTGCAGTTGTAAATGAATTCATGTGAATTTTAAAATGAAGAAACCATTTGATGTTGATGTAATTTGATAAGGAAAAAGAAAGAAAAAGGAAAAAGTTTTCCTAAAAGCGCATAGAAATGTTTACCTCTGAGACCAAAATCAGGGTTAAGACGTCCCAAAATTCCCGGGCTGCTATTGGCTGATGTCGCTGACAATCAAATGAATGTGCGCTCCTATTTTTCAGTTTATTGTCATATTTTTGTGTGTGCACTCGTGTTTTCGGTCGGGGAAAGTGGGCGGGGCGCTTCGCCTGTTCTGACCGGAGAAACGCCGCCCCGGTGTGATGTGACGGTGTTATTATCAAACCTCCCCACTGGCTGCAGAGCGAACGACTGTTTCCCATGCTGCTTCCTCGGTTTCTTCTTGTTCTTTAACGAATCTGCTGGGTTTTTTTACTTTAATGTTTGTCGGTGTTTGCTGTCGTTTCTATGACTGAAGTAAAAGCTACCGGAGCAGTTTACGGCAGGTCGAGGAGCGAGCGACAGCAAGCACGTGCATTCACATCATTTTAAGCTAACGGCTAACAGCTAACGTTAACCTGACTGACTGTTGACCCGGTGACCAGAACAGGTGAGACACTTATAAGTTGTGAAGACTAGGTAACGTTAGATCAGACGTCCAGCCTTTGTTCTGAGCTTTCAGCTGCTTTTCATGGTCACAGGAGCACGTGACGCTCAGGTTACAGTCCAGCACACGTTGTACACTGGTTCTGGTACTTACTGGAAAGACTCCATACTGTAGAGTCGACTGTTCCGGTCTCTGAACTCTGACTGACTGTTCTGGTCTCTGGACTCTGACAGACTGTTGTTCTGGTCTCTGGACTCTGACAGACTGTTGTTCTGGTCTCTGGACTCTGACAGACTGTTCTGGTCTCTGGACTCTGACAGACTGTTCTGGACTCTGACAGACTGTTCCGGTCTGTGGACTCTGACAGACTGTTGTTCTGGTCTCTGGACTCTGAAATTCTGTTCTGTACTCTGATCTGTTCCGGTCTGTGAACTCTGACAGACTGTTCTGGACTCTGACAGACTGTTCTGGACTCTGACAGACTGTTCCGGTCTCTGACAGACTGTTCTGGACTCTGATCTGTTCTGGTCTCTGGACTCTGACAGACTGTTTTGGACTCTGATCTGTTCTGGTCTCTGGACTCTGACAGACTGTTCCGGTCTGTGGACTCTGATCTTTTCTGGTCTCTGGACTCTGACAGACTGTTCTGGACTCTGGACTCTGACAGATCTATAAAGGTGACACGGTGTTTGTTGGACATTTAGGTCTTTAGTGAACTACAACAGCGTTGTGCCGTTTTCTTCATTCTCAGTCGATGTCAGAGACAGAAAGTGACATGATCATTGTTGGTCTGATTAAAAAAAAAACGGAGACTGAATTATTGATAATAAATATCAGTGCACAGAGATGATTGTTGATCAGCTGAAGGGTTTCATTGATCCTCTGTGCCTCCCACAGACCCAGTGATGGATGAGCCCCCCAGCAGAGATGAAGAGGACTCGTCTCATGTGGTGGGGGTCAGTCTGTGTGACTCCGCCCCCCTGCTGTGGAGGGCGGAGGACCTGCGCTCAGTGAGGTCTCAGGGTCTGGTGGGGGCTCTGCTGGGTTCACTGCCCCGGACCCCCCGGCAGAACGGACGACTGGGCCGCCCCCTACTGCTGCTGCAGGAGGAGGAGCGCCTGCTGACGGATCGCCGAGCCGCTGCGGCCTTCCCTCCCCGCCGGCAGGTCGGTTTACTCAGGCGAGTGACGGCTCCCTGCTCCGCAGCTCCGCAGCTCCGCTCTGATCTGTTGTTGTCCACAGGACGTGGGAGGGGCGGACCTCGGTCTGCAGGTGGAGCGGCACGAGGAGGACCAACAGAGGAGCTATGAGGAGCAGAGTGTCCTGGCTCAGGAGGACAGGAAGTCAGCACTGCTCCGGGCCATGAGCTCATCACACACAGGTGAGGAGGCGTCAGGTGTACTGAACGCTGTCATCAGCACCTGTTGTCTGATCCAACCGTTCTGCTCCCGCTCCTCGCAGGTTCAGGCTCTGGAGCTGGGGCCACTGAAGAGGCCCTGCGGGGCCGCCTGGAGGCCCTGGACCGGAGCTTCACCTTCCCTTGGTCTGCGCTGGCGGTCCAGCTGAGCACAGCGAGGGCGGGGCTGGCATACTGTCCCGCAGCCCGGGACTTCCTGCGGGCCAACTGGTCGATCCGAGGCCAGGACAGCCCGCGGAGCCAGGCCAGGTCCCAGGTGTTCAGAGACCTGAGGGGGCGGGGATTCTACCTGACCTCTGCAGGGAAGTTTGGAGGAGACTTCTTGGTGTATCCAGGTCAGTGTGTGGACTCTGCTGGAGCCAGTTCAGGTCTCACTCTCAGACATGTTCAGTGTCTGGTCTCAAGAATAAATGGAGGTATTCAAGCCTCCAGGAATCACTCTACCAAACCCATCAAACAAACTGGGAGAGGGAGTCAGAAACACAAATATGTGAGAGTCAAGCAGCCACTGCAAACTCAGGATGGTTGAGAGAGTTCGGCTGGAAGAACGTCGTGGGGGGGGGGGGGTGATGACATCAACAAGTGAGTGGGAGTGGAGTTAGATCACTCTTTTACTTTATATCTTAGTAAAACTCCTGAAACTACTCGAGGCAGGGAAGCTATGAGCCGGGGCGGCTTCAGGCTGATCCTCCAACCTGGGCCCAGTGGGACAGTGAGACTCACTCTGTGGTCTTCTGCTGGGAACATGGGTCATGTACGACTCTGTTCAGAAGAAGTGTGATATGATTCAGTGACGCCGGTTCGCGTCCCGGTCAGGGCGCTTGTGATCTGTCTGTGCAGTGTGGGTTCTCACCGGTTCTCACCGGTACTCCGGCTTCCTCCCACAGTCCAAAACATGCTGAGGTTGATTGATTATTCTAAATTTTCCTTAGGTGTGAATGTGAGTGTGAGTGGTCGTCTATCTATGTGTTGTTTGTCTATGTGTTGTCTGTCTGTGTTGTTTGTCTATATGTGCCCCCCCCCCCCCCCCAACCCTGCAAAGGAGTAAGCGGTAGATGATGGATGAATGATTCAGTGATGACCTCATGGTCTTTTTTTCAGTTTCTCTTCCAGTTGAGGGGTTTTAAGGTGGATCAAACTGAAACATGAATCAAACGTGAACCTGTTGAACTGGGTTCAGATTCACAGCAGCAGAGTGAAATGATTCAGTGTTTCCATCAGAATAACGATGACACGTCTCTGTCTCTGGTCTTCAGGCGACCCTCTTCGTTTCCACGCTCACTTCATTGCCGTCTGTCTGTCTCTGGATGAGTCCCTCTGTCTGCTGGACGTCCTGGCTGTGGCTCGTCTGGGCTCCAACGTGAAGAAAACCGTCCTGCTCTGCTCACCGGGGACGGACGGACGCGTGCTGTACACCTCGCTACAGTGGAGCGGGATGGTTTGACTCGAGGCTGGACCTGAACCTGGACCTGAACCCAGTCTCAGTGTTTGTCCTGCTGCTCTCAGAGACGAACTCAGTCCTTCCCTCAGTGTTTTAGCTGCTGGAAGAAAACAGAACTAACTGTGAGCACCAGGAGCCGCCTCCAGGCCCCGGCTGGTCCCTGGGTCCCAGGTTTGGAACCAGACTGAGTGGGTCTGACTCTGAATCTGAGAGACCCTGAAGAGGAAAGTCTGACTGTTTAATAGAGCCTGAACAGAAAGAGACCTGAAGGTGAGTCCTGCGTCAGTGTGCAGGTTTTCTACAGCAGCGTCACTGTTCTCTGGGACTCTGAAATGATCAGAGTCAGGTTTGTTGCCCAGTGGGATTTTAGATAAGTGCTTTACTGAACAGAGAGAGAAACGGTTGTATGGTTTGTTTTTGCTTCAGGACCTGACAGCAGGTTCAAGGTGTCTCTGTAAAGAACAGTCCTGGATCAGTTTCTGAGCAGCTCAACTTCACACGAGCCAAGAACAAAGAGCCTGACTCTGATCTGAAGGAGGATCTGAGGTCTGAGACAGAGGGACTGTATGTCTGCCACAGGGCTGAAACATTGCTTTCTCTCATGATTCCAGAAATAAAGTCGAACTGGGGCCAAAGTCCAGGAAAACTGGTTCCAACTGTGTTTAATTTATTTTTGGTCTTATCAAATCTATCTGATTAAATAATGTCTCTAAAACAAAGTCAGCACACAGCTGTGGACCCATAAGGATCAGAGGTGAGCCGGACTGGACCCAGGTCCACGTGCTGCAGGTCTGCCTGGAATCCCAGCTGACCCAGCTCCGGTCGCTTGTGTGTTTGGAGGGTGAAGCTTCCTGTCAGGTGCTCAGTAGAAAGGTAAGGTGCTGTTCCAGTCCACAGCGGCTCCGGCCCACTTGGTCCTGATGGTCATCTCAAGTGAAGGAACCTGTTTTTCTGGGTCTCTGTCCGAGTCTGTGGACGGTGCCTCCCGGTGGTGGGAGTGAGTATCTGCACCAGAGGACAAACCAACACTGAGTTAGCCGTCAGCAGGTGTGAGGTCCGAGGACCCTGCCTGCCCCGGTGTGGCCGCGGTGCTCACCTACAGTCAGCCGGGCTGTGGTCTCCTGAGACCTCTGCCCGTTGTAGTAGTAAAGGTGGAACAGACGCTCCACCCTCCAGTCCGACAGCAGCGAGCGCTTCAGACCGAACACCACCGAGAAGCTGCTGTTGATGCAGCAGAGCCAGACTGGAAACCTGGGCGTCTTCAACATGCTGCCCACCTACAGGGAGACAGGAAGTGGAGCTGAGGACAGACACCGGCCTCTGTCACAAAGTGAACACGCTGGGGTTCGAACAGTCATGTCCCACACATGAAACAGAGCAGCTCCGGCTCCGCCAGCGAAAACCAACACACTTCAACGGAACCATTAAAATTCAAGGGGAAGAACAGAGGTGTACATATTTCATGAGCTGTCTTTAGGATGTTCTCTGTCAGCCTTTGATCCTGATGTCGACACACTGCATCAGTATGTAACTAAAACACGATACAGCCTCATCACATGATGCGTCTGTGTGGTTATTATTAATCAACTGTCATGGAGACGCATGAGTAATTCCACCTTAACAGATGTAGTGATCAGTGAGTTCTTCCTCTCAGGTAGGTAACTGTAGTACTATAACTGGAGTAGTAATAGCAGTACAACAGAAGTAGAGATTCTTGATGTTTGTCTTTACTCTGATGTGCTTTAGTAGTAGGAGTATTAGTAGTAGTAGTAGCAGTAGTAGTATTAGTAGGAGTATTATTAGTAGTAGTAGGAGTAGTAGTAGTATTAGTAGAACTATTAGTAGTAGTATTAGTAGAACTATTAGTAGTAGTAGGAGTAGTATTAGCAGTAGCAGTAGTAGTAGTAGCAGTAGTAGTAGCAGTAGTAGTAGTAGTAGTAGTAGCAGTAGTAGTAGTAGCAGTAGTAGTAGTAGTAGTAGTAGTAGCAGTAGTAGTAGTAGCAGTAGTAGCAGTAGCAGTAGCAGCAGTAGTAGTAGCAGCAGTAGTAGTAGCAGCAGTGAAATGAATGTACCGGTGGCAGTCGGCCTCTCTCCATCTGCTCTCGGCTCCAGTGGAGATACCCCACATCACTGCGGGAGAGGACGCCCTGCAGGGGGCGCTCCAGAGGCCGACCGTCCTCCCCGAAGTACACAGTCCCATTGAAGAGGTTGGGGCTGGCCCTGCCCGTCAGCAGCAGGTTCAGCAGCGCCTGCGGAGACGGAGCAGGAGGGAGGACCTGTGAAGGAGGCCCGGGCTCTGCAGGAGCACCGAGGAGCCACGGAGACGAGCTCCTCCTCTCGGGTTAGTCTTGAAACAGGTGAGCTCCTTACCTGTCCACAGACAAAGGTTCCCAGACTGAGGTGCAGCAGGTGGGAGGTGCTGGAGTCCAGGTCCTCCTCCAGCCTGTGGGGAAGAGGAGGGTGACGGATGATCATTGAGCTGCAGCTGAGTACTGTCAGGTTTGTGTGTAAAGGTTTTCACTTGACTTTTTAGATTAATACTATACATACTTTGCAAATTTGAAACTGAGCTTTGAAAGTGTTGGTACTTTGAGTTCCATATTGTCCAACTGTCAAACTGTATGTTCTTTGCTCTGGTGTAATGAGCTGTGCGGCCTGTAGGGGGCGCTGACAGTGTCGTCACCTGGCGACTGTGCGGGAGAAGACCAGGCTGTAGAGGAACAGGATGACTCCGTGACCCCCCTCCTCTTGGAACTGCAGCAGAACACAAGCTGCCCTCACTGCTTCGTTTGAGTAAATATCATTTTCCACTTCTTCACTGAACCTTCTGTAAGATGATGATAATGTTACACAGAGGCAATGAGATAAAGATGATCTCTGGATTCACTCACACACTCAATGTGCTGGAGGATGAAGCTGCTGACTTCTTCTCTCTGGCTGAATGTGAACAGCTGCAACTGAAAAGCAGAGGTGGTTCAGTTCATTCTCACCCTGCATGTTTACCTGCCGAGGGCTGAGTGAATGAGAGCTGGTACCCTCTCTGTGAAGTCGTCCAGTTTGTAGTCCAGGTGAGGCGTGATGCAGTAGTCTTCAGTTACCAAGGTAACGGTGGCCCCGACCTCCTGGCCGGCCAACCAGAGGCTGTCGGACAGCGCCGCCGCCAGCGCCCTCTCCTGGTCTCTGCGTCCCACTTCACACAGACTGGAGGCAGAGGTGGACAGAACAACAGACACACTGACAGTCTGGAGCTGCAGATGGATTCTGGCCTCATCCTTACCTTCACTGACCAGGTCTGGAAGGTCAGGGTACACCAGCAGCTAGTTTCAGACTTTAGATTGTGTGTGAAATGAGCTGCCTGTGCAGGTCTGTGTTCAGCTCAAACTGGAACTGACAGATGTCGTCAGGGTCTGCAGGGACGAGGAGAACCACTCAGTCCAGGCTTGAACCTCCTGGAGGGGGAGTCCAGCTGTGAGCAGACCCCTGGGCAGACCAGAACATACTCAGAGCCTGGAGTGCTGGGATCATCTGAGGACGACCCTGCTTTGTTTGCTGCTGCCACAGTGCAGGAATGGACTCAGCTGTGATGTCACTACTCAAAGGTAGCGACTGAAATAATGATGATACAGATACAAGGGCAAGATCAGTGTGAGTGTGGAAAACAGAGTCGTCCAGAAGAAAGACTGGAACAGAGGAGGACCAGTGCTCTTTCATTTGAGCTGCTTCAGACACAAACAGTGAGAGGTGAAGCAGCAGCTTGTTGTCAGTCAGATCTCAG
>JBBMOC010000209.1:195267-202767 GCA_037975185.1 Centropyge bicolor | reverse complement strand
CAGAAGATGAGACCCTGGGACCTGGACCGTCTGGTGTTCTGGTGAGTGGACGTGTGTCATGCAGCTGTGGTGTCCACGGTTTAAGGGCCTGTGTTGCATGTCATGCTTCTCTATTTTCATTTTCATTCACTCTACGCTAACACATGGTTTGATTTTATTATTCTTTAGCATTGACTGAGATGGGCGGAGCGATAAGAGGTGAGAGGTCACTTTGGTTGTCAGTGTTGGGTTGTCCTACGTTTTATTGGGACGTGAAGTGGATCGAGCTAAACTGAAGTTGTCCCTGTGCTCCTGCTTTACCTGCAGCCCTCCCAGAGTTTCCTTAAGTAACACGTAAGGCAACAGCCAACACATCCCAAAGACCCTGTCTCACAGTACCATTAATATTAGTCAGTAGTATTAGTATTTCACGGTGTCACTCACGTCAGGATTCTTGTTGACTTCCTGTTGAAGCAGCTCGATGTAGTCCAGCCTGCAGTCTGTCATCATCGCCAACAAATACCAACTACTACTACTACTACCAACAGTACTAGTTGGCCCGATGTAGTAGTAATTTTAGTACTACCACCAATAACAGTGACGTTCATGGTATTTGTACTCCTGCTCTACCATGATAACAGCAGTAGTACCAATTTCTCCTGAATCAGCCGCGTTCTCATCTGAAGCAGCTGCTGATAAAAGGTCCTGAAGTGAAAGCAGCTGCTGAGCTTCACACAGGCACACACACCAGCATCACCAGTGAAACTGAATACTGAGTGTGTGTGTGTTACCGGATCAGTTTCTGTGCAACAAAAACTCAGACCAGCTGGCTGAAAACTGACCTCAGCGCAGCAGGACATCCGGACCAGCAGGGGGCAGTGAGTCCCAGTCATTAATCTGTTCAATGGCAGCTCTCTCCTCCTCTGATTGGCTCACACAGAAACCAGTGAACAAGTTTATTGTGAGGCCACCTGAGGTCACAGTGGACGGTGCACTGTGGGACCAGGTGTCCAGACTGTCCACAGCCCCAGCAGAGCCTCCAGTCTGGACGGCTCACTGTGTCCAATGTCAGTGTGAGGTTCCAGTCACTTCTCTCTGACGGAGGTTGGAGGCGGAGTGGAGGACAGAAGCTGCTGTGTAGTTTGGACGTCCAGCAGCAGAGTCTTCTGTCTCCTGTCCGACAGCCTTTGGACTGTGAGACTCCTCAGTGATGGAGGTTTGACTCAGGAGAGTCCTCTTGTCCTGGGTGTGTCCTCCACAAACAGTTGTGGGTGGACAGTGTGACCAGGAGGGGGCTCCACTGTGCCTCCTTGGTGGCCGCTTCAGTCTTGCTCTGGATCTGTGGATAGAGACCTCGCCTCCTCTCATCCAGGCTTTGGGCTCAGAGAGTGGTTCTCCTGGTCTGGTGCCTGCTGATGACCTCATTCGTTTGAATTTGCATTTGGAGGATCATAAACAGCGGCAACAAAGAGCGAGCAACACGAGTGAACTCTGGACTGATAATATGGTCGACATCCTTCCACTCAGAGTGTTTGAGTCCACCTCCTGTCGTCTTAGCTCAATGACACAATTATGTGTGGATGAATAGATATTTAAATCTGGGCATGAATGTACAGAAAGATACTTACGATGATGTCATGCTTTGACTGCAGCCTGCAGAGAAAATCACATTTAGCTCTTATTGATCTTCAGGTCAACAAATCAATCTTGTTTCAAACTGTCGGCCGAAAAGAGAGACGTCTGAAAATCAACGTGTGGCCTGATTATCATAGATACAGATGCCACAACAATCAATCAACCAACCAACCAACCAATCAATCAATCAATCAATCAATCAACCAACCAGTCACTCAGACAGATCTATGTAAATATAGTTTGAACTTTTCTGTTTTCGCAGTGAGAACTTGCCTCCAGTGCTGCAGTTCAGACACCTGGACCAGGATTTGCTGTAGCCCCGCCTCCATCTGAACACACACACACACACACACACACACACACACACACACACACACACACACTCATCACTTCCACGGACATCACTGTGGCTTCCCTTCCTCTCCTGGAGACTTGGCTGAACCCTGTTTGTAATTTAACTTTTAACTGAAGTGAAAGTTTTCTCAGTGAAAAAATTTTCAGATTCGCAGTTTGTTTTGTGCCATTTTATCAATAATAACCAAAGTTTATGTAAAAGAGAAAATAATGTGGAGGATTAAGACTAAAGATTAAGTTTAAAAGCAGTAACTTCATGTAAAGAATTGGTTGATCTTTTTTTTGATCTTTCATTGAAGATATTGATTGTTTCCACAAAATAAGCCGTCAGTGAATTTGGTCACTACTTGATCTTCGACTGAGCCGTAACTCAGCTCGTACTGACAACAGGTCTGATTTTAACCAACGTTCATTCATGAGAATATCTCGATCTTGCACCAACGCAGGAAGGAGTCATCGTGTGCGACTGAACTCATGACTCGTTCAAAATATTAAAAATGTAAAACTGATTTTTAAAATATATTCAGTAAAAATGTAACGATTTAAAACTATAAAACATCGCTGCACATTTGAAATTTTCATCACACAAAGACACAGAAACCAGACTGACAGACGCTGGGTAACCAGCTGCAAACTCCTCCAATCAATGGAGTCAACAGTGTCGTTTCTTTGTTCTCTATTAGTGACACATTACATTAGACTTTTCAATTTGAGTAATTAAAGGAGTAGAAAACAGAGAGAGTGTTTCAGTAAAAACAAAATGAGCTTAGATCACAAAGAGATGAGGATGTGACGGGAGTTCTTACCTGCAGCTGGTCAGAGTGAAGTTTCACCTGAGTGCCAGCAAGCTTTTTATGCAGCACACACACACACACACACACACACACACACACACACACACACACAGAGAATCAGTGCTGAGCAGCTTGGACACAGGTCCGGTGTTTTTCTGGCCCTGAGTTGAGTCTTCCAGGCAGCCATCAATCTGTCCACTGATCAAACATCCAAACCAAATCTACATGTCTGGAACTCAGACAATTTCAGTCATAAATCACACATAGTTTTGCTACTACTTAAAATGTATTAATTTATTAATGAACCAATTCTACGAGACAGTTTTAGCGCGATGTGATACACCATAAACAAACAAACAAACAAACAACACGTTCAAGGCAACAACTAAAATCATAAAACACACAAGTTTCAGATGTGATTGTTTTCTCACACGTTGAATTCTGAACTTCAAATGTGACATTTTGATTCACTCACAGACTCCACGCTTGGATTTTCAGTGATAAACTCTTTTTAACTGTGGGACCACATTAACATTAATATGATCAGTATTTACTGATTTAGTTCATCCGAGCAGGAAAAACAGCAGAAACTTCCCAGGTTTTTTTCTGTTTTTACAAATGAATAAATGGAAGTATATTTTTTAAATAAGTGACACCTGAGGTACCTGAATTTTACTCTTCACATGTTTCCAACTCTTTTCCTGTAAAATCAGATTCTTGTGCAGCAGCGTCGATGCTCAGACGCTCACTGACATGTGATGTGTTGGTCCGGCTGAGTCTCAGTCTGCCAACATCCGGATGAAATCCTGGCCTTTAATTGGCCGTCCTATCGAACAGGACACCGTGATTACACACTCGATGGAAACAACAGGACACCGCCCCCCGGCAGGAGCTCGTGAGCGGCTTCTTCACAGGAGGATCCAGGTCCTGTCACGCCGGATTGTTTGATTCGCTCTGTTCTGTCAGCGCGTCCAGATCCGAAGCTCCTGACGAGGCAGACGGACAGTGTCAGTGTCACTGCGGGGGGTCGAGAGGAAGAGGGGCCTCCTCAGACTCTGAGAGAGTCTCTGGACGTGGAGACAAAAGACCCGTCTCAAACTACACAACACTGATGTGATGATTCTCAGAGCTGCGCTGCTGGATGTTCTTATTGTTTTCCAGAACAAACAGCATGAACGGTCCTTCACCTTCCAGTTCATACGTTGATCAAACAGCTGTTTATTTTCCAGCAACAACATCAACATCTGTTTGTCGTGTTCGTGTCACCTGATGACTCTCAGTCCAACCTTCTCTCTCTGTTAACTCTAGCTTCACATACTAGTAATGTAACGTTGACATTACGCTCAACTTGTCTTCAGAAATCTACGGGTGATGTCACCAAGGCTGTGTCCATGTTTTATACAGTCTATGATCTGAACTCTCAGACATGAAACACATGTTGATCTCTTTCAATGTGACTTCGCTTCCTGACGATTTCAGTATCTGTGAGCTCCATCCAGAATAAACCTCCCTCATTCCACAAAGAATCCAGAGGAAAAAGCCAGTAACAGGAGCTGCTAACGGGAGCTAACAGAGCTGCTAGCACAAGCTAACTGGAGCCACTAACACGAGCTGCTAACAAAGCTGCAGGAGCTAACAGAGCCACTAACAGGAGCAGCTAACAGGAGCTAACAGAGCCACTAACAGGAGCAGCTAACAGGAACTAACAGAGCAGCTAACAGGAACTAACAGAGCAGCTAACAGGAACTAACAGAGCTGCTAACAGGAGCAGCTAACAGGAACTAACAGAGCTGCAGGAGCTAACAGCTGCTAACAGGAGCAGCTAACAGGAACTAACAGAGCTGCTAACAGGAGCAGCTAACAGCAACAGACTGAAAGGAGACAGCTTGTCACCATGGAAACGAACAGACAGTAAAAACAGGCTGTAAACAACAGCAGAGACCTGCAGGTGTAACATGACAACAGAACATGTGATCTGAACTTTTAGCGGCTCTTGATCACCTGATGGATTTAAACTTTACTTCTTTATAATGACGTTAGCATCTATCAGACCAGCTTCAACATGTTCGGCTTCATTTTCACAGGAAAGTCAAATTTGTAGTTCATGACATTATTGATGAACAGATTTTGAGAAGGACCATATTTATGTTTGATTAAACATGAATATCATCTGAAGACATCACACTGATTTTTTTTCTCTTCACATTTTAAAGGCCAGTTGTTTCATTGATTAATCAAGGAAACGCTCTGCAGACTGTCGATAGTGAAGCTACGTGTTGGTCACAGTCTGAAGACTTGTTCTACGTGTTGAGCAACATCCAGCCTGTCTTTGTTTTTCACACAGGAAGTGAGGAATGCTGTGGGGATTGATTCTGATTGCTGGTTTTGTCTCTGAGGGGCTTCGGGCTCACAGACACTCGGGGGTCCTCAGTACATGAGGTCTGCCGCCCCCCCGCTCAGCTCCGACTCCTTGGTTTCCTGAAAGGGAAACTGGATTCCTGCCAGCCGGATCAGCAGGAGGTTGAATCCGTGGAGGAGGAAGACGAGGAAGAAGAGCCAGAAGGATCGGTCGTAGCGCTCGCTGTACGTCTGAAAGACGAAATTCACCTCGTTGAAGTTGGAGATTCGATCCGTCAGGTGATGAAGCTTCACCTCCGACGCAAACAGGATCATCACCAGACAGCTGCACAGACCTGCACGACAGACAGGACATGACTGTCAAACACTGTGGGTAAGGTTTCAGATATTTATGGCTTTTTATTATTTATCAACTTATCCCAAGTTCTACTGTCTGATTGGAAGATGTGTATGAATATGAGGACGCTCTATATGGCCAGAAGTATGTGGACAGCTGGTGACGAAACCTTCAGCTCAGTCTGTGCCTTCAGACCGAGCATGAAGTGAACTTCAGACGTGATGTGGCAGCAGATCTGTCTTCCACCAACCAAGAACCGCCCTGTCACTCCACTTCCTGTTTTTGAACCTTCTTGTTCACTATGATCTGCAAATGAAGCACAGCTCCTCCGACCGTCACTGTGAGGCAGGAAATCTTCTCTCCTGTATGGTCCCTCTGTCTTCACAGATCCAGACCGACCCTCTGACAGCACTCACTCACCTGATAAGCTCACCTGCAGCCTCGTGCCAGGTGGAGTCTGAGACTGTTTGTCACTGGTTTCTCTTTATTTTAGGCTGTGGTGAAAAACGAGCGACTGTCGCCGGCTGAACGTCGACTTGCTGCCTAATGAATAAGTGTAAATGTAGCCCACAGGTTAATAGCAGCTGGAGATGGGGGGTCACCACAGACAGCGTCTGATTGACCCCCCTTGGTTTCCTGCTTCCTCTCAGCTCAGACTCTCCCGCCCTGGTCTCTGTTTCTGTAATTGCAGCAATTATGAGACAACACAAACTGTCACTGGCTGTTTGTCTGCATCTGCAGTCGTCTTTAAATTCTCTTCAATCCAATTTAAACCAAACCCTCCATTTACTGACAGGGCAAATGGCTGCTATCCCAGAATGCACTGGGTCAGCGGATGTTAGTAATCCTCTACTTTCAACCAATAAAAGGCTCCAGAATTGACGAGATGAACTAACCCTAACCCTAAGTACCTTTTCACCTACATGCATCAAAATTCATTCACAAAGTCGTTTCTCATCATTTAAGGTGGAATTGTCCAGCCTGAACCGAAGGTGCTTTGAACTTGAATCTGTGAAGGTGTCACAATGACTGAGGTGACAGGAAGTGGACAAGAGAACTAAAGTCCAGCTGGGCCTGGTGTGAACGCCATCAGTTCTGCAGTGACTCGCTCATAAATTAAAGGACTGGACAGATTAAAACGTGACAGATGATGTGTTTCTCACAGCAGATGAAGGTCCACAGGTAAAGTCCCATGGGGCCTTGCAGCGTCTCGTAGGGTCGGCCGAGAGCATTGAAGAAGAAGAAGCCTGTGGCCACAGAGGAGAAGAGGATGACAACAGCACAGAAGAAGATGGTGGTGATGTGGAGGCCCACTGGGATGGCGCTCAGCAGGTCCGGGAAGACTGGGGGAAAAACAGATGAAGACTTGGAGGTGAGTGGATTTAAAACCGACCTCCTGAATTCAATGTGGTGGATGTTTGCTCATAATTGAAAGCAGGTCAACAGAGCCACTTCTCCTCATTCATATCACTGTAACATTAACCAACAGGAGACAAGGCTCCCAGGTGCATGCTGGTCCGACGCCTGCCCACAGGCTGTCGCGGTTTCTGTGGTTGTTCTTCAGCGCCACGGTCGGTCGATCGCAGCTATGATTGATTCATGTTATATGGAAGCAAAGTTCACAGGTGTGAGTTTAGCCTGGAAACGTTCAGCCGAACCTTCACATTCTGTAAGATCATAGACACATCACTGCAGAGCTACAGAGCGCGTGTGTGTGTGTGTGTGTGTGTGTGTGTGTGTGTGTGATGCCTCTGTCATCGAGCAGCCAGAACTGAACTCCTACATGAAGGCTTCAGACGGGAACAGAGCAGCTTTGTTCGTCCTCCTCAGAGCTGGGACGGTGAGTTCTGACCCAGTCAGGCAGAAGCTCGTTAGTGAAGGATGGCTGCTCTCGTTAACTGGGACCAGTGATGGCTCTGCTCTGGTCCAGCTTCCACCTCCACAGGCTTCACACGGGTTGGATCACAAAGACAGTCTGAGGGTTCATTCATCCAGAGAACAAACAGGGACTCTTTGAGCCGATGATAACCCCCCCCCCCCCCC
>JBBMOC010000209.1:187037-192584 GCA_037975185.1 Centropyge bicolor | reverse complement strand
CCCCCGAGGTGCAGCCTCACAGCAAAACAACTGAATATTAAGTCAAATCTGGACGAGAAAGAAATTCACTTCAAATCAGGTTCATGAGCGTTTCCTGAAGTCTCGTTTGTCTTGACTGAACTCACATGGAACCAGACCAGTCTGCAGCTCTGACAGCAGCTGTGTCAGGATCTGTCCCGCTGTGCTTGGACAGACGAGGCCTGAGAGACCGACCTGTAGAATAAACTGACTGAGACCGTCTCTTTTCAGATCCAGACTTTATTCTGCCTGTCTCCTCTCTTCTGTGTGTGAAAGCATTGCTCATTAAAACACATGTAAAGTCCCTGAAGAAAACATCTATTGTTGGATTCTAAAGATTCATGTGTTCATCAGTTTAATGTTGCGGTTGGTGCAGATGGAGCTGGTTTTAATGGCCTGACATCCTCTGCTAGTTTACTCAGTAAAGTGACAGTACAGAAACATGTATTAACTGATCATGTTTCCTATTCAGGATGTGAAGCAAGTGAAGTAGAAGTACAACAGGAGAAGTAAACGGTGTGAGCAGTCCGTCCAGGGTGACAGGAGGTAAGACCTGGACGGACTCTCAGATCCGGTTCAATACACGCTCAATTATTCACACATCTTCTGGATAATTCATGCGCAGGTGACGTCACCCCTGCACCTGCAGAACCTCCGAGCGCTACCTGCGCTCCTCTGCCGACGTCACTGCGCGTGTCACCTGCGGATTTAAAGGGAGCAGCACTCACATGAGAACCGGGACGGTCTCCCTCCCAGGCCGCACTGCTTCACCCTCTGGCCCTGGAACAGCCCGTAGCTCAGCTCGCCCACGAACTTGTCCAGCTCGGCCCCGGTGGCGTTGACCAGCTCGGCCCCGGTGCGGCACAGCACGGCCCCGCTGAGCCAGCAGGGCAGGCCGGCGGCCACCGCGGCCGACAGGGAGCAGCACAGGCCGAGCAGCCCGGACACGGAGAACAGCAGCCGCTTCTGTCGGCTCGGCATGTCGCCGGGGACCCGGGCTGGATCAGACTGCTGCGGCCGGCACCGGGCCGCCAGAGGGGGGCGTCATCCCCGCACACACACACACACACACGAGTTTCCTCAACCTCCGACCAACGAGTCCTGCAGAGTCCAGATCAATGTGCTGCTTCAAGACCAGCAAGAGGATCTGAAACCAGATCAACATGAGAGAGAGAAGAAGAGTCAGATTACAGGAGGGGGGCAGAGAGAGGGAGAGACAGAGAGAGAGAGACGGACAGAGAGAGAGAGACAGACAGGGAGGCAGAGAGAGAGAGACAGAGAGAGAGAGACAGACAGACAGAGGGAAAGACAGACAGACAGAGGGAGAGAGAGAGGGAGAGAGAGACAGACAGACAGAGGGAGAGAGAGAGACAGACAGACAGAGAGAGACAGACAGAGGGAGAGAGGGAGAGAGAGACAGACAGACAGAGGGAGAGAGAGACAGAGAGACAGACAGAGGGAGAGAGAGAGACAGAGGGAGAGAGAGAGACAGACACAGACAGAGAGAGAGAGAGACAGACACAGACAGAGAGAGAGAGAGACAGACAGACAGACAGAGGGAGAGAGAGAGACAGACACAGACAGACAGACAGAGAGAGAGAGAGACAGACAGAGGGAGAGAGAGAGACAGACACAGACAGACAGACAGAGAGAGAGAGAGACAGACAGAGAGAGAGAGAGAGACAGACAGACAGACAGAGAGAGACAGACAGAGGGAGAGAGAGAGACAGACACAGACAGACAGACAGACAGACAGAGAGAGACAGACAGAGGGAGAGAGAGACACACACACAGAGACAGACAGACACAGAGCCTCTCTGGTTCTGTTCCGTCTCCAGGTTGTGTTTCTATAAATAATATTATGTGACATATGAAAAGTGTATAAATAAAATTGAATTGAATCTATTTGTTGATTATCTTTGTTTTTAATAACAACACACACACACACACACTTGACGTGATGACGCAGCTCTTCAGATACGTCAGACGCACGGCTGAAGTCTGCATAGTCCGGGGCTCCGGATCAAGCCCGGGACTCGGAGGCTCCGCTCGGCAGGATGAGGTCAGTCCGGTTCTGTTTTTTGATTTGATTCAGTGTCTTATAGATCAATAAATCTGCCCAAGACATTTCTCAAATCCGTTTCCATCCTCGATTTATCAGATTATATTTGAGCAGCATTGAAGCCTGAAACAACGTAAAAGAAAACTACAGGCTGCATCCAGTCACTTAACGGTATATATATTTATATAAATAAAAAAGTGTGGATTTATTATGAGACATCAAAAGAGCCTGATGCGGCTCTGTCCTCATGTGGCAGAAAGTTCCTGCAGTCCGTGAAGTGGACGAAATGTTGACGTATATTTCTATACGTGTAGGAAACAAGCCTGGAGCCTAAACGGTGAAATATGAGAGAGAACAGTTCTGAATTTCTCTTGTGTTTGATGTTGCATTATTTCTGTCAGAAAATGTAACTCAGTTCTCATTTTCACTCATACAATAAAGTCATTCTCAGAAAATAATTGAAAGTGGAATTTTGGGCAATAGATGACTTAATGTGATGTGAAATGTTTTTCTCATGAATGAAAACTTGTGAAGACAGAACTTGGCAGCAGATCCACCATGTTGTTCTTGAACATTTCTAAACGCAGCCACTCTTCCTGTTCTGTCTCTCAGGCTGTTTCTCCCGCTCTTCTTCTCTCTCCTGGTCGACGCTCAGCTGCTGCTCCGCTCAGACATGTACGGCAGCCTGCAGTCGCCAAACTTCCCGGAGTCCTACCCCCGAGACACTCGGCTGCGCTGGAACGTCAGCGTCCCCGACGGCTTCCGGATCAATCTCTACTTCAGCCACTTCGACCTGGAGCCGTCCTACCTGTGCGAGTACGACTACGTCAAGGTGAGACAGCAGGGCATCATGGGTAGTTCAGGCCTCACGGCCAGTTCTCGTCCACATCACTGAACTAATGAACCACAGCAGGGATTACAGGGGTCTGATCCACGACTGTGCCTCACGGACTCTGGTGGTCTTCTGAGACCTGGTGGTTGTAAATCAGCAAAGGAAGAATCTCACAGTTTAGTTTCTGTAAAATCAGAGTCGACTTCAAGCTTTGAGCACTTCAGATCCTGCTCCCAGGAGTTTATGCTCTTTATTTGTATATCAGGGTTTTGGGTCAGGGTTCACTCATTTTCAGTGAAATCTATTAATCTCTCTCTACACACACACACATTCACACACATTCATATTCAAATGATGTCACTGGGCGCCACAGAAACGCACCGCGGCAACCTGCCCTCGACAACAAGCAGCTGCAACATACAAAGGAGAGCAGCTGACTGCCTTCCCACAATGCACTGCTCTGTGTGTGTGGATAAAAGCCTAAATGACACATCACACACACACACACACACACACACACATCAACTCCAGATTTTGTTCATTTCTGTGTCAATTTGACGGAGCTGTTGTTTGACAGTCAGCTGAGGACCCTGAACGCCTCTTCACACAGCACATTAACACACATGATGTCACTAAGTTCCAGAAAGAGTTAGAGAGAACAACAGCAACAGTAATAATAATAATAACAGAGAGAAACATGCTGTAACTTCTGTTTGCTTCTATATATTTGTTATTCAAATATGATTCAAATGTGTGTTCAGTCATGGAGAGTTTCCTCTTAAAATGTGAATATTCCAAATCTTTTAAATCAACATCTGCAATTATGAACTATTGGCAGCGTATGAACCACCTGCCAACACAATGCTGAGGAACATCCTCAGCGAGCAGCTGCTGCCGACGCCTGCAGGAGCTCTGCTCATCGTCTTAGCATCTACAAGCTGCTGACGTTGTCCCCATCAGTGACGGGGTGCCACAGGGATCTGTTCTCAGTCCATTACTGTTTACATAAAAAACATCGTTCTTCCAGTTTGGAACATGCACATTTATGCAGATGAAACAGTGCTGTGTTCCACAGGCTCCAATGTGTTTTCAGTGGCCTCGGATGCTTTTCACTGGTCACTAACATGATGCTCTTCAGACCCATCGCTGACGTTCAACCTTTCTCCGGTCACATGGTGTGATGTGGAATGTCGGCTGGGCCGTCAGCGCTTCAGCAGTTCACCCCTGTTTATCAGTGACGACAGGTCGCTGCTCTCTGACACAGAGTTAAATGAACTTCTTTACTCACAGAATTAGAATAATGATATTTATCTGTTAACCGGCTCACATCTCTTCTCACATTCAAATCTCAAAACTACATGATGCAACAACTGAACCTCAGATCTTCCACATGTTCTCTTCAGTCCAGGCCGATTTCAGGGACTCGTTCATCCTGAGGGACTGAGCCAGTTTTATGATAAAGAAGCTGCTGGAAAGCAACTGAGACTAATGAGATGATATGGTCTGTTCTGACACACACACGCACAGTAACCAACACACACACACACACACACACACACACTAACACACAAACAAAGACCATTTGTGTGTGCGTGTGTGTGTGTTAGTTGCTGTGTGTGTGTGTGTGTGTGTGTGTTAGTTACTGTGTGTGTGTGTGTGTGTGTTAGTTACTGTGTGTGTGTGTTAGTTACTGTGTGTGTGTGTTAGTTACTGTGCGTGTGTGTTAGTTACTGTGTGTGTGTGTTAGTTACTGTGCGTGTGAGTGTGTGTGTGAGTGTGTGTGTGTGTGTGTGTGTGTGTGTGTGTGTGTGTGTGTGTGTGTTAGTTACTGTGTGTGTGAGTGTGACCTGCTGTCCGTTGACCCTCAGTGTAAACTGCATGTCAGATAACAGTCTTCAGTGAGTCGTCGATGTCAGAGTGTCTCTTTCAGCTCTTCAGTCTCTAATAACTGAGAAGTTTCTTCCTTCTCTTCTGTTTGAGTTTTGGACTTTTCCTCCCTCAGTTGTGTCTGATGGTTCAAAGAGTGATGCTGTTGACTGAATCTGACTCCACCTGTGTGTGTGTGTTTTAACTGAAGACTGTTCTTCTTATCTTTGCTTTAGTTCTGTAGTCGAGCTCCAGTCTGTTTTATTATCGAAGCTGTTTTTCCTGACACATGTTGCTCATCTCTCTCATGGTGTCTGCTTCAACAAATGAAAAGCAGCAGAGCTGTAAAAAGTGGTTGAAAGCCATATTGAGTAAAAGTAAAGATACTTTGCTTGAAATCTACTTCGGTAAAAGTGAAAGTCATCCATAAAATAATTACTTGAGTAAAAGTCTTAAAGTAGCGCATTTGAAATGTACTTAAGTATCAAAAGTAAAAGTACAAAGACACAAAATTAACTTTAACTCTCCCTCCCAGTCAACTTGCAGACAGCAGGGTCCATGTGATCAGTGGTGAACAGGCGCAGACCTCCGCCACGCAGCTCATTTCCACCCATATGATTTACAAACGGGACGACACAGCTGTAAATACAGGCTGTGTAATGCACTCGGCTGCCCTCATACACTGTGGTGGTGAGCTAGCAAGGCTACTCTTAGCTGCCCTCATACACTGTGGTGGTGAGCTAGCAAGGCTACTCTTAGCTGCCTAGTG
>JBBMOC010000209.1:162037-182037 GCA_037975185.1 Centropyge bicolor | reverse complement strand
GAAGCCCACAGCACTGCAGTACTTTTACTACATGAAGCCCACAGCGCTGCAGTACTTTTACTGCATGAAGCCCACAGCACTGCAGTACTTTTACTACATGAAGCCCACAGCACTGCAGTACTTTTACTGCATGAAGCCCACAGCACTGCAGTACTTTTACTACATGAAGCCCACAGCACTGCAGTACTTTTACTGCATGAAGCCCACAGCACTGCAGTACTTTTACTACATGAAGCCCACAGCACTGCAGTACTTTTACTGCATGAAGCCCACAGCACTGCAGTACTTTTACTACATGAAGCCCACAGCACTGCAGTACTTTTACTGCATGAAGCCCACAGCACTGCAGTACTTTTACTACATGAAGCCCACAGCACTGCAGTACTTTTACTGCATGAAGCCCACAGCACTGCAGTACTTTTACTACATGAAGCCCACAGCACTGCAGTACTTTTACTGCATGAAGCCCACAGCACTGCAGTACTTTTACTACATGAAGCCCACAGCACTGCAGTACTTTTACTGCATGAAGCCCACAGCACTGCAGTACTTTTACTACATGAAGCCCACAGCACTGCAGTACTTTTACTGCATGAAGCCCACAGCACTGCAGTACTTTTACTACATGAAGCCCACAGCACTGCAGTACTTTTACTGCATGAAGCCCACAGCACTGCAGTACTTTTATTACATGAAGCCCACAGCGCTGCAGTACTTTTACTGCATGAAGCCCACAGCACTGCAGTACTTTTACTACATGAAGCCCACAGCACTGCAGTACTTTTACTGCATGAAGCCCACAGCACTGCAGTACTTTTACTACATGAAGCCCACAGCACTGCAGTACTTTTACTGCATGAAGCCCACAGCACTGCAGTACTTTTACTACATGAAGCCCACAGCACTGCAGTACTTTTACTGCATGAAGCCCACAGCACTGCAGTACTTTTACTACATGAAGCCCACAGCACTGCAGTACTTTTACTGCATGAAGCCAACAGCTGTTTTGTCCTTTTTAAGAAAAGTACTATATAAATAAAGTGTTTTATCAGTAGTCGTAGTATGGTTGTTGAACAGGAACCAGAGTTCAGGTTGAATGTTTTCAGATTAGCTCCAGGACTGACGGCCTGTCTTGTCTCCTGCTCTGTGCGGCTCAGGACGGGCAGGATGCCGATCACTTCCAGATGGACTGCCGGTCCGACGGCTCGTGGAGCAGCAGCCCTCCTCGCTGTCAGAGTAAGAAAACACACAGTGATGGATGAATGTGAAATCCTCACACTTGACAGAAGCAGAACAGCTCATTGTCTAAACTCTGTTTTCTATGGAGATGTTTTTCCTTCTTTCTTTTCTTTGAGTTAAAACCAAATAAACAAGTGACTGGACGTTAGATTGAAATATGAACGAGCTGATATGAGCTCAGCAAAGATGAAAGGCTCATTGAAGGTTTCAGTTCACTTGTTTACAGGCTGTTTACTGTTTGTTTACAGGCTGTTTACTGTTTGTTTACTGTTTGTTTACAGTCTGTTTACTGTTTGTTTACAGTCAGTTTACTGTTTGTTTACAGGCTGTTTACTGTTTGTTTACTGTTTGTTTACACTCAGTTTACTGTTTGTTTACAGTCAGTTTACTGTTTGTTTACAGGCTGGTTACTGTTTGTTTACTGTTTGTTTACTGTTTGTTTACAGGCTGGTTCTTCTCTGATTAGAAACTGTGTTAATGGCCTTCACATGTGACTGCAGAAAGACAACAAACCCTGATCCCAGATCAGACTCAAACAGTCGTTCCTGCTTTCTCTCTCTGTTTCTCTCTTTCTGTAGAAACAGACTCTGGGAAGAGGAGGCGGTCTCTGTCCAGCATCCTAACCAATCACAGTCTAGTTTAGTCAGAGAGTGATTCGAATTGATTGATGGAGAAAATGCAGGAGCAAGTTGCTCTGAAGTGTTAAATTATTTTCTAATAAAACAAATCAAATCACAATCTGCAGTTGTTTATTTCTCTGAAACATTTTGTAGGTAATAATCAAAGCAGCTTCGAGCCTTGTTCCTCTCACCTGAAGGAGGCAGGTTTCAGGCTTCAGGCTTCAGGCTTCAGAAAGGTGAGCCAAGTCCCTGCAGCCAGCTTCACTGTTCATCGATCACACTGTGTCATCATCACCAGGTCGGCACAGTTCCTCCGTTTGTCCCCGTCCGGTGGCTTTGAACTAATGTGTGAGCGAACGTTCAGGAGTCAGTGGAATCAGAGTCGATCACAGGCCACGCCCACTCATGCCACATCGGTTCTCAGGTTTTGGTTCGACCTTAACCCCAGAGCACGAACACCTGGACGGCTGAGCTTCTGTCCACTGGGTCTGGAGCTGTACGCTTTGTGGCGCCCCCTGTGGTTGAGCTCAGAATGTACCTGAAGACACGGAGCAACATCTGCCCGTTGGTCTCCGGCTTCATGGCCTCCTCTCGCTCATTATGACAGAAATGTGTATATTCACACACTGAGCTGGAGCCTGAATTACAGCGCAGTTTCTTGGGAAGCATCTGATGAGTGGACTTGTGTTGTGCAGGTTCTTGTTCATTAACACTGAGTCTCTTTTACGAGGTGGAGTCATTCGACTTGTATCTTAATGACAGCAAATGTCTTTCTATACAAGCAGATGTCTTTTGACATCAAAAACACTGACGAGTGATCTGAAGAGCCTCAGTCAGTTTCCTGATGAACCGTCTGAACAGTCATCCACGTCTCATTTATGGTGGAGGAGATCCGAGTGTCCAGCGTCCTGGTGTCTGGACACACGGAGACTTAAACCCTGTCAGTCCGGCCGAGTCCAGTTTAGTCTTCATCTCGAACTCTCTCCATCGTTATGGCCCTCTTCCTCCACACTGACGGCTGATTGGTCTCCTCTCTGTCACAGTGGTGGATTGTGGGAGTCCGAAGGCGGTCTCCATGGCTGACGTGGTCTTCAGTAGTCCCGACAACAGCACACGGTTTGGAGCGACGGTTCAGTACTTCTGCAGGGGCGACGCCTTCCAGCTGAGCACCAGCAACAGTAAGAGGATTAGTACTGCAGTACTACTTTTATCTTATAAGTAGGAATATAAGGAGTATATAAAGTCATGTTGCTGGAATTAAAGTATGAAACCGAGATGTTTTTAAAAAATACTTTTCAGTCGTTTATTTTTTCATCTATTTTTGTTTCCATTCATTTTCAAACAGAAAACTCACATTTGCAGTCATGTGATATTTTACCAAAAAATCTTCCAACTGTATGGAATAGAAACAAACTGATTAATACAAGTATTCATGTGTATAAATACCACAAAAATTAAGCTTTTTGTAAACTTCATTTTGAAACTGCATTTTCTTACTTCTGTCTCTGTGACGACCTATTTTAGAAACAGCAGGTCCTCACAAACATACAAATGTCAACAGCAGGTGTGTGTTTGTGTGTTGCAGGTTCATACAGTTGTGGGCCCAGTGGAGACTGGATCAACTCAGAATCAGGAACCAGACTGCCGAGCTGTCGGCCGGGTAACAACGCCTCGTCAGGGAATCATGTGTCACATACAGTACTACGTGCAGTACTTCATAGAGTACTACATGGAGTACTACAGAGAGTAGTTCATACAGTACTACATAGAGTAGTACATAGAGTAGTACATGCAGTAATGTAGCAGTTACTGAGACTCTCTCTGTCCCCGTGTCTCCGTCCAGCCTGTGGACGTCCGTCCCGCTCTCTCCCCGCTCAGGTGAAGAGGATCGTGGGGGGTCGTGGCGCCGAACCCGGCCTCTTCCCCTGGCAGGTTCTGCTCAGTGTGGAGGATCTGTCCCGGGTCCCAGAGGACCGCTGGTTCGGCTCCGGGGCCCTGCTGTCCGAGTCCTGGGTCCTCACGGCCGCCCACGTCCTGAGGTCCCAGAGGAGGGACACCAGTGTCGTCCCTGTGGCCCCCGAACACGTCAAGGTGTGAGAACAGAGCGTTTTCTGTTTCCAGTCCTGCTGCAGGTCTGACAGTCGCCCACAGTCCACAGTCCAGAGCCTGAAGTGAAACCTTCAGGACTCAGGTCTTTATGCACCTGTTAGACTCTCCTGAGGGAGGCTCTTTAAACTCTCAGGGGCTCATCCTCTGGAGGGCTGCCATGACAGATAGATGAAGCTGAAGGTCCTGGATCCAGGAAACAGCTGATGTTGACTGATGCTTCTTTTTAATTGGCCGGCTCTGCTGCCGGAGGCCCGCCCTCTGTCAACATCTGACCGACGTGCTCCTGAGACCGGCTTGTTGCTGGTTGGACGAAGCGTTAACACAGTTCACTCTTCAAACTGACACATTAAGATCCACATGCAAATGTGTTCTTGATTTGACGTTGAGTTGAGTTGGTCTCCAAACAGAACAAACAGACCAGTATAACCGGTACGTGTCTCCCAGGTCTTCCTCGGCCTCCATGATGCTGCAGACAAGCGTCTGGCCACCAACCACTCCGTGGAGGAAGTCCTGCTCCACCCAGACTTCCAACCCAACAACTACAACAACGACATCGCCCTGCTGAAGCTGGCGGGCCGGGTGGAGTTTAACGAGCTCATCCGTCCTGTCTGCCTCCCTCCACCTCACAACAAGGTGGGACTAATACTACTGCCTCTGCCAGTACTACAGAAAATACTCTTTACTCAGGACGTGGATTTGTTGTTTCTTCTCCCAATAAAAGATTTTAAAAAGTGATGACACTTTTAGAAACAAGAACCTTTTTAACAGAATGAGGATGTTTTTCTAAAATCTGACACATAAAGAAATAATGCACTGACCACAGGATGACCTTTGACCCCTCTCTCTTTCTCAGGATGACCCCCCCTCTCCTCTGCCTAACGCTCTGGGTGTAGTTGCCGGTTGGGGAATCTCCAACCTCAACGCCTCCTCCTCCACCTCCTCCTCTGGCGACCCCCCCTCGCTGACCTCTGACCCTGCCACAGTTGCTGACCTCGGGACGACCTCTGACCTCCTGCAGTACGTGAAGCTCCCAGTGGTTTCTCAGGACGAGTGTCAGGCGAGCTACGCCTCGCGCTCCATCAGTTACAACATCACCGACAACATGTTCTGTGCCGGCTTCTTTGAGGGCGGGCGGGACACCTGCCTGGGGGACAGTGGGGGGGCGTTTGTGATGGAGGACGCGGTCAGCCAGAGGTGGGTGGTGTTTGGGCTGGTGTCGTGGGGCGGACCAGAAGAGTGCGGGAGTCAGAGGGTGTACGGGGTCTACACCCGCGTGGCCAAATATGTGGAGTGGATCCAGCAGCAGCTTCATGCTGCCCCCTGGTGGTGAGACAGAATCAGACCGAGGCAGGAGGTTCAGCCCGTGGTCACATGTCCTCCCGTAAATATAGTACATTTATTCAAGAACTGTCCTTCAGTACTAAATTTGAGGGATTTGTTCTGCACTGGAATATTTCCATTCTCTGCACCTCACCACCTCTCACAGGTCGATATTCTGCTCTTTCCTCCTCAACATTTGTCTGGCAGCTTCACTTACTACTTACTGTTCAAATCTCCTTCCTGTCCAGTGAAAACCACGTGTCTCCAGATGAGTCGTTCCGGAAACATCAGATCTGAGAGAGACACACTGACAGCTAACAGTTTATTGCTACACGAGTAATTTGACTTGAAGTACTTTAAGTCCATGTTGCTGCTGCTGCTGCTGCTGATGATGCTCCATCCTGCTTCACTCAGACTTTGACTGGGAGTGGAGTGTTTTCAGTGTGTTGAAGAACAGCTTCTGAAGCAAAAGCAGAACAGCTTTGAACCAGATGGAATCAGGCTTTAACACTGAGCTCCACATTCACTGTGCTGCTCTTCTGAATATATGAATCCAGGTATCATACAGATATCATCAGTGAGTGCAGACGGAGGATCAGCAGATGGTTAAAGCTTCTCTAGTTTTCTTAAAGTGAGGAAGTGAACAGAGCTTAGCTTCAGGATCAGAGCTGGTCCAGACGTGAGCTTCAGTTCAGATGATTGAAGCCTTCACAGTCAATGTGCATTTGACATGTGTGAAGAGCACGGCGTCAGTCCTCACTTCTCCGGCTTCACTTCTGTATGAATGGAACTTTAACAATAAGAACAGTTCCACCAAAGACCTGCACTCCAACCCTCTCCATCTTCCACCCCAGAATCACTCTGTGTTATTTTCACTTGGTGCCTGAAGCCTTTACATTTGAATGACTCCATAAAGTTTCCTGTGCGCCTCCCTCAGGAGAAACTGCACGTGTCTGTTGTTGAGACTGTCGGGACTGTGACTGCACTGAACCCTGCAACCTGCAGGGGGTGCTGACTCTAACTGGGGGAAGGAAATCAGAGGAAGCGACATTATTCAAAATATTAGTATTTTAATGGACTTGTATTAAAATGTTATTATCTACACTCAGGTATGCTAAACACTCACATGTATGAATTAAATGAAAAAGTATTGAAGAAATGTCACATTTCTGTCACTTGTGCCATCTCGTAATTTTACAGCCGTTAGTGAGAAAATATGAAGCAAACAACACAACATGACTTTCACTTGAAAGGTCTGTAGCTCATCATGAAGGTTTGATCTGATCCTTTGTGTTTGTGAAGTTAACATAGAACAAATGTTCAAGCTGTGGTTTCACTTCTGCTGGTGAAAAACCAGCGAGCAGAGACGAACCCGTGTGTTGAACGAGAACGACTTCACGAAGAGAGCGAAGACGCTGAGATTCACTCCAGCTCCTCCTTCAGTTCACAGCCAATGAGATGACAGATAAGTGACCCCTGAAGGACCAATGAGACGATGATGGTGGGCAGCTGCAGGGTCCAGATGAAGAAGGGGGAGGAGCTTCAGTGTCTCAGCTCTGGGTGCCGTTGGTGTCCGGACTCTCCATGGTGTCTCTGATCCAGCTCAGGAAGTTCCCCAGTCGAGTATAAACTCCGTACTTGCCCTTTGCGGCACATTTCTCTCCCCAGCTGACGATTCCAGTCAGAAACCAGGTTCCTCTGTAGTGCACCATGAACGGCCCGCCGCTGTCTCCGCTGCAGGCGTCCACGCCCACGTCCAGGTAACCTGCGCAGAACATGTTGTCTGTGATCACCTGCAGGACACAGACGACCCGTTAGAAACGGCTGGAGACACGACTGAGGAAGAGAACTTCCTGTACACGCGTGTGTGTACAGGAAGTACCAGCGTAAGTAAATGAATAACAACTCAAACAGAATCAGGATTCAACAACCGATTATTGAATCTAAAGCTGGACGAGGAATCGGACTGTAGTGTGAGTACTGTGTGTATAATGTGTACTGTGTGGAGTGTACACATAGTACAGAGCAAACAGTGATACGCTGTGTACTGTGTATAATTTGTACTGTGTGGAGTGTACACATAGTACAGAGCAAACAGTGATACACTGTGTACTGTGTGTATAATGTGTACTGTGTGGAGTGTACACATAGTACAGAGCAAACAGTGATACACTGTGTACAGTGTGTAGAATGTGTACTGTGTGGAGTGTACACATAGTACAGAGCAAACAGTGATGCGCTGTGTACTGTGTGTATAATGTGTACTGTGTGGAGTGTACACATAGGACAGAGCAAACAGTGATGCGCTGTGTACTGTGTGTATAATGTGTACTGTTTGTTCTGTGTGTAAACAGCTGTCTGTTCTCTTTGGCTCAGAATCTATTCCACTGAAAACTCTGTTGTACTTTCAGTCAAATCCTTCACAGTGATTCAGTATCGATGATCGGTGAAGCAGCTCAGTGAACCTGAAGGTGGTCTCAGGTGGATGCGATCACCTGCTCAGTGGAGGCGGTGCAGTCTCTGTAGCTGACCACCGGGAGCGTCACCTTCCTGAGGAAGCGTGAGGACCTGCCCAGGTAACGTGTGAGGCCCCAGCCAGTGACCACGCCCCTGTTCCCCTCCTGAACACATGAACACACCTGTCAGCTCCGATCTCACATCTGTCAATCAACAGACAGGTCCGCCGTCAGTACACTTACCTGCAGCAGGTACTTGGAGAGGTGGGGGTCGGGGAGGCATGCTGGGGCCACGGCGGGGCCCCTCATAACGGGCTGGGCGAGGTACAGCAGAGCGATGTCGCTGTCGAAGGTGAAGGAGTGAAAGTGAGGATGAATGACGACCTTCTGAATCTTTATCTGCTGCTCATCTGTCTCAGGACGTTGCTTATCGACGTCTCCTGCAGAAAAACACATTCACCATTGGAAAGATTCAAAGACTCTGTACTGTGTGTATACATGTATGTATGTACTTATGTATGTATGTATGTATGCATGTATGTGTGTATCTTTGTATGTATGTGTGTTTGTATGTATGTATGTATGTTTGTATGTTTGTATGGATGCACATATAGATATATGTTTGTATATGTATGTATGTATGTATTCATGTATGTATGTATGTATATATTTGTATGTATGTTTACATGTACGTATGTATGTACGTATTTATGTATGTTTGTATGTATGTATGTATGAATGTATGTTTGTGTGTATGTTTGTATGTATGCATGTATGTTCGTGTGTAAGCATGTATGTATCTATCTTTGTTTGTATGTTTTATGTTGGGGGTATGTTTGTATGTATGTAAATATGTTTGTATGTATGTATTCATGTATGTATTTATGGATGTAAGTACGTATGTTAGTATATATGTAAATATGTATCTTTTTATGTATGTTTGTATGTATGTATGTATGTATGTTTGTATAAATGTATGTATGTATATATGTATTCATGTACATATGTATGCATGCACGTACATATGCATAATTTTATGTATGTATGTTTGTATGCATGTATGTATATGTTTATGTATATATGTATGTATGTTTGAATGTATGTATATATGCATGTTTGTTTATAGGTATGAATATTTGTATGTATGTGTGTATGTTTGAATGTATGTATTTTAATTCAAAATACATACATACACACAATAAGCGTTTTTAGTGGTCCACATGCATGTGAAGGCTTAATATCTCTGAAGCTAGCGGAGATATGGGCCTGAAATTTTGCACAGCAGTTATTAGTAATAAGGACATTAAAATCAAAAATTATGAAGCAAATCTGAGATGGTGCAAAAAATTCACCCAAAAAAAATCACATACTATACATCAGCGTTTTTTACTGGTCCACATGCATGTGAAGGCTTAATATCTCTGAAGTTAGTGGAGATATTGGCCTGAAATTTTGCACAGCAGTTATTAGTGACAAGGGCATTAAAATCAAAAATTATGAAGCAAATCTGAGATGGTGCATACATATATACTTACATACATACAAACACACATAATACATACATACATACAAACATACTTACATACATACAAACAAATGCATGCATGTAGCTATTTATGTATGTGTGTATGTACATATGTATGTAAAGCTGTAAAAATGTAAGTATGTATGTACGTATGTATGTATATAAATAGATATTCCATAAATACATACAACATACATTTATTCATACACACATACATACTATGTACATGCAAACATACAGAAATATACATTTTTACAGCTTTACATACACACATATATATATATACCTACATACATAAATAGATATATACATACATTTGTACTGATATGGAGATACACTTACATCAATACATACATACATCTTTACATATACATACATACAAAAAATATACAAACATACGTACAAACATACATACATACATACATACGTACAAACACACATACATTCAAAATACATATATACAACCATAAAAAGACACATACAAAGATACATACATGCATATAAACATACATATATACAACCATACAAAGATACATACATACATACATACAAACACATATATATAACAACATACATACATACAAAGATACATACAAACATACTTACATGCATACATACATAAAAACATGCACACATACAAACATACATACATATATAAAAACATACACACATACATACAAAGATACAGATATACAACCATACAAACATACATACACACATACATACATACATATACACACACACACAAACATACATACAAACATACCCACATACATAAATAGATACATACTTGCATTCAAGTATGTATGTATGAATGAATGTATGTATGTATGTAAGTATTTTTATATGTAAGAATTTATGTATGCACATATGTGTGTGTGTGTGTGTGTGTGTGTGTGTGTGCACTGTGTGTGTGCAGTGTGTGTGTACAGTGTGTATGTGTGTACTGTGTGTACTGTGTGTGTGCAGTGTGTGTGTACAGTGTGTGTGTGTGTGTGTGTGTGTGTGTGTACTGTGTGTACTGTGTGTGTGTACAGTGTGTGTGTGTGTACTGTGTGTACTGTGTGTGTGCAGTGTGTGTACAGTGTGTGTGTGTGTGTGTACTGTGTGTACTGTGTGTGTGCAGTGTGTGTGTACAGTGTGTGTGTGTGTGTGTACTGTGTGTGTGCAGTGTGTGTGTGTGTGTGTGTGTGTGTGTACTGTGTGTACTGTGTGTGTGTACAGTGTGTGTGTACTGTGTGTACTGTGTGTGCGCAGTGTGTGCGTGTGTGTGTGTGTACTGTGTGTGTACTGTGTGTGTGTGTGTGTGTTTGTACTGTGTGTGTGCAGTGTGTGTGTGTGTGTGTGTTTACTGTGTCTGTGCAGTGTGTGTGTACAGTGTGTGTGTGTGCAGTGTGTGTGTACAGTGTGTGTGTGTGTGTACAGTGTGTGTGCACTGTGTGTGTGCAGTGTTATGGCTTACGGCCATACCACCCTGAACAGGCCCGATCTCGTCCGATCTCGGAAGCTAAGCAGGGTCGGGCCTGGTTAGTACTTGGATGGGAGACCGCCTGGGAATACCAGGTGCTGTAAGTTGTTCTTCCTGTCCTCCCATTCAATAATGACTTGTCCTCAAATATGGGATCCATACAAACAGCTGTAAAAGCTGATGTATGTTTAGACTGTTTCTCTCCAATTGACCTTAAGCGGCTGACTTTAATGATTTCTTCGTCAAAGCCGTCAACCTGTCTTTTAGATCCCATCCCAACCAGGCTGCTGAAAGAAGCCGTACCTGTTATTGGCACTTCTTTAGTTGACATGATCAATCTGTCCTCATTAACAGGCTATGTACCACAGTCTTTTAAAGTAGCTGTAATAAAACCTCTTCTTAAAAAGCCAACTCTTGATCCTGAGGTACTGGCAAACTATAGACCTATATCTAACCTTCCCTTTCTCTCGAAGATCCTTGAGAAAGCAGTGGCTAACCAGCTTTGCAACCATTTACAGAATAATAGTCTATTTGAGGATTTTCAATCAGGATTTAGAGTTCATCATAGCACAGAAACAGAAACTGCTCTGGTGAAAGTAACAAATGACCTTCTTGTTGCATCAGACAGAGGACTTGTCTCTGTTCTCGTCTTGTTAGATCTTAGTGCTGCATTTGACACCGTTGATCATCCAATCCTGTTGCAGAGACTGGAATATTTAATTGGCATTAAAGGAACTGCGCTAAGCTGGTTTAAGTCCTATTTATCAGACCGTTCTCAATTTGTACTTGTCAATGATGAATCCTCGAGACACTCTAAAGTTAACTTTGGTGTTCCACAAGGCTCTGTGCTTGGACCAATCCTGTTCACCTTATATATGCTTCCCCTAGGGAACATTATCAGGAAACACACCATCAGCTTTCATTGCTATGCAGATGATACCCAATTATATCTGTCAATTAAGCCAGACGAAACCAACCAATTAACTGAACTTCAGGCATGCCTCAATGAAGTAAAAACCTGGATGGCCTGCAATTTCCTATTGTTAAATTCAGACAAAACTGAGGTTATTGTACTTGGTCCCAAGCACCTTCGATGCAAATTTTCTAAAGATATCAGTTCTCTTGATGGCATTGCATTGGCCTCCAGCACTACTGTTAGGAACCTAGGAGTAATCTTTGATGAGGATTTGTCCTTTAATGCTCATATAAAGCAAATTTCGCGGACTGCCTTTTTTCACCTACGGAACATAGAAAAAATCAGGCATATCCTGTCTCAAAAAGATGCAGAAAAACTAGTCCATGCATTTGTAACTTCTAGGCTGGACTACTGCAATTCTCTTTTAGCAGGCTGTCCCAATAAGTCGTTAAAGACTCTCCAGTTGATCCAGAATGCTGCTGCACGTGTTCTGACAAGAACAAGGAAAAGAGATCATATCTCACCCATTCTGGCTTCTTTGCACTGGCTCCCTGTCAAATCAAGAATTGAATTTAAAATCCTTTTGCTAACCTATAAAGCTCTTAATGGTCAAGCACCATCATATCTTCAAGAGCTCATTGTACCCTATTTTCCCAACAGAGCACTACGCTCCCAGAATGCAGGATTTCTATTGGTTCCCAGAATCTCCAAAAACAGATTTGGAGCCAGAGCCTTCAGTTATCAAGCTCCTCTCTTGTGGAATCAGATCCCAGTCTGGGTTCGGGAGGCAGACACCCTTTGCACATTTAAGAGTAGGCTTAAAACCTTCCTCTTTGACAAAGCTTATAGTTAGGGTTGGTCCAGGCGAGCCCTGAGCCATCCCTTAGTTCTGCTGCTATAGGCTTAGACTGCTGGGGGACTTCCCATGATGCACTGAGCTTCACTCTCCTCTCTCTCTCCTCCACCTGCATCCATTCATAACCCATCAATGCATCGTACTAATCCAACTTCTTCCCTCTCTCCTAGTTTTGTGCTCTTCTCTCCTGTCGCTTTCCGCAGGTTCTTGTGTTACTGGATCCCCAGAGTCCAGACCCATGTTTACAAGCCTCCGACTGACAATTTGTCCCCGCTCAATACCGCTGTTCAATATGTACACGCCTGTGGATTATATTGCTGCTTGTCCACCTCTCTCTCTCTCTCTCTCTCTCTCTCTCTGTCTCTGTCTCAACCCAACCAGTCGTGGCAGATGGCTGCCCATCACTGAGCCTGGTTCTGTCCGAGGTTTCTGCCTGTTAAAAGGAAGTTTTTCCTCGCCACTGTCGCATCAAATGCTTGCTCATGATGGGAACTGTTGGGTCTCTATATGTTGTCGGGTTTCTCAACCTGCTCAATATGTAAAGTGCCTTGAGATAACTGTTGTTGTGATTTGGCGCTATACAAATAAAATTGAATTGAATTGAAATTGAATTGAATTGTGTACTGTGTGTACTGTGTGTGTGCAGTGTGTGTGCAGTGTGTGTGTACAGTGTGTGTGTGTGTACTGTGTACACTGTGTGTGTACAGTGTGTGTGTGTGTGTGTGTACAGTGTGTGTGTGTGTACTGTGTGTACTGTGTGTGTACAGTGTGTGTGTGTGTGTGTACTGTGTGTGTGCACTGTGTGTGTGCAGTGTGTACTGTGTGTACTGTGTGTGTGCAGTGTGTGTGTACTGTGTATACTGTGTGTGTACAGTGTGTGTGTGTGTGTACTGTGTGTGTGCAGTGTGTGTGTGTGTGTGTGTGTGTGTGTGTGTGTGTGTGCTGTGCGTGTGTACTGTGTGTGTGCAGTGTGTGTGTGTGTACTGTGTTTGTGCAGTGTGTGTACAGTGTGTGTGTGTGCGTGTGCACTGTGTGTGTGTACTGTGTGCGTGCAGTGTGTGTGTGCAGTGTGTGTACTGTGTGCGTGCAGTGTGTGTGTGCAGTGTGTGTACTGTGTGCAGTGTGTGTGTGTGTGTGTGCAGTGTGTGTGTGTGTGTGTGTGTGTACTGTGTGTACTGTGCGTGTGCAGTGTGTGTGTACAGTGTGTGTGTGTGTGTGTGTTTGTGTGTGTACTGTGTGTGTACAGTGTGTGTGCAGTGCGTACTGTGTGTACTGTGTTTACAGTGTGTGTGTGTGTGTGTGTACTGTGTGTACCGTGTGTGTGCAGTGTGTGTGTACAGTGTGTGTACTGTGTGTACTGCAGCTACTCTGTCTGTGCTCACTTGCTGCTTCCCATTCAGCTAATTGTGCTTCTTCCCTCTGTCCAGCAGCTCCATCAGGAGGATTAAGAGGATCCACTGATGGAAAAGGCCAAAAGGCTTTTCTTCCTCTTCCTCTTCATGTTTTTCTTCTTCGTCCTCTTTGTGTCTTCTTCACAGGTCTCTCATGTTGGGAAGTTACAGATTGTGTTTAGAGCTCAGTGTGTGAGTCCTCCAGCTACAGCCTCTCTGTGGCTTCCTGGTCTGAGCAGCTCGAGACACGAAGAAGCCCATTAGCTGAATAGAAAGCAGCCACAGAGCCACTGTCCTCGCGCAGACAGTGTTTCTACTTTCAGGCGGTTTACATGGACGAAGAAGTTCAGGTTCAGGTGGTCACCTATAGTCACGTGATCTGCAGTGTTTTCGAAGCAGTGAGCGGCAGAGACGACCCAGCGATCAGAGACCAGAGTCCCTCCACAGAATCCGTAACCATCAGACCTGCGCACCAGAACCTGAACACACACACATCCACTCAATCATTCACCTTTGCAAACTGAAGTTTTCAGCAGAAACAAACACAACCTGAACGTCTTTTCACCATCTGACCTGAAGATCAGTGAGAGGCTCGACACGCCGTCACTTCACACAGTTTAATCACATGGACAACGACTCACCTGCCACGGACTGTCCCCCAGTCTCTCCAGGACTCCGCCCACGATACGTGTCAGGGCCTCCTCTCCTCCGAGCTCCGTCTCGTTCCCTCCTCTCTGTCCGGGTGTCGGTTTCGGTGTCGACATCCAGCTGTCTGTGCCGTTGTCCTCCGTCATGCCGTCCACGGTGGAGTTGAGCGTCTCGGAGCGAGTCCACGGAGCTCGAGCTCGGTGCAGCAGCCCACTGTGCTGACGGCCACACGGGAACGGCTCTGGACAAGAGGAAGGAAACATCCTGTTCAAAAGCTGCGTCTGCAGATGTTTACACTCCAAACAACATGGCGCCCATCCGTCTCTCAGCACTAAGCCTCCAGTTCATCGGTTCCTACTGAAGAGTAAACCTTGTGTCAGGCCTTGTGTCTCTGTTTGATGGTGTGTGGGAGCCAGGGGCCACGCCGCAGATCTTCTGCCAACAGACTCCTGAACCCGTCGCCCTGGAAACCCGACGACTCTTCTCTGCTTCTGTGTTCTGCATCATGGGTTCTAGTTCCTTGACCCGTGTAACATCTTCTCACAAATATATATTTAATTTCTTCACAAAGGTTCATTCATTTCCTCACTGTCATTTTCAATCAAAATCAAATGATGTTTGGGAATATTCTCAGCTGCAGATGAATCCAGCTTTGGTTCTAGTGAGCTGGAACACGTAGCAGTAGTGTCATGCTATAGTTACAGTAGTACCAGTAGTACTATGTGCAGTACTTGCATTAGTAACACGAGTTCTGTGAGAGTTACCGGTTGTGGAGCAGCTTCGTCCGTCTGCCTCCAGTTTGAATCCGTCAGCGCAGCCACACTGAACTCCGGCTCCACCCAGCAAGTCTCTGCAGTACTGCAGACAGCCGCCGTTTCTATAGCGACACTCTGACACAACTACACAGAACACAAGCACAATTATTACAACAGTTACAAGAGTTTGGACTTTGGGCACGTTGAGTGTTTTCAGAGCTGCGACCTCCACTGAGCTAATGATCAGAAACAAACAGAAAGAGCGAAAAGCACAGGAAATTCAAAATGATCCGTTAATGGTTTAATATGTGTTTGAGATGTCTGTTGTCTTTCTGTCAGCTCTTTGTAACAACATACACTGAAGTCTCTTCTCAAAGAACCACAGCTGAACAAGTCTCCTGATGTTTTACCTTCACGTCATATTATCATTGCAGCGTCGTCTGCGCAGAGAAAGGCTTAGATTTAGAACTAAAGCATCCACCTGACAGTATCGACCTATGAGAAAGGGTTAGCGATTATCACTTATCAATGGATTACTAGTTTCTGTCTGTAGTGAACCGGTCAGAGCACAGAACCACAGGTGCTGTTTACCTGAGTCACAGGTGTTGTTTACCTGAGTCTCAGGTGTTGTTTACCTGAGGTGTTGTTTACCTGAGTCTCAGGTGTTGTTTACCTGAGTCTCAGGTGTTGTTTACCTGCGGTGTTGTTTACCTGAGTCGCAGGTCTTCCCGTGGTACTGAGGAGGACAGAGACAGAAGAAGTCTCCTCGGTCCATAGTGCACATCCCTCCATTGAGGCAGGGGTTGCTCCGACACGGGTTCAGATCTGGGACACACAGGAGACTTTAGGACACCTGAACACATCGCAACTCGCTCATCCCAGTGAAATGACGTCATCAGGTACGTTAATATGAATCATCGGTGTGTACATTTGAGATCATTGTGTTTCATAACGTTGATGATGAATTTACTCACTTGTGTATTTGTACCAGAACTCCAGCTGTGGAACAAGAAGCTCAGAGTTAACAGAGTAAGTCTCAACAGTCAGGGTGACCTCTGACCTTCGCCTGATTGTTGCCAGGGAACATGGAGTCCTAATGAGTGCCACTGATGAGCCGGCTGTGCCCAGCCTGTAAAACTAACTCGCTCTCTCTCTGTCGATGCCCCGTCCGGTGACGCGCCGTCTTCAGTGCTTCTGTTGTCCTGATACTTACCTGATACACCTCACCACACACACACACACACACACACACACACACACACACACACACACACACACACACACACACACACACGCGCGCACACTCACACACTCACAGCCCATGCTCGTGTGCTGACCTTCAAACTCCGTCTGTTCCTTTGTTGCACTGATCCTTTCAATGAGCTGTCCTTCAATAAAATACTTGAGTTTATCTGTAACACGACGTGATTCCTGTCCTGATCTTTCAAAGCCTGTGTTCTCCGGCCGGACTCACCGTCTTCTCTCTGGTCTGGAAGATCTCGGCAGCCTCCTCCTGCGAGCAGCTCTCCTCGTAACACTCCCTCTCCAGGTCTCCTGGTAACATCTCCTCCAGGAAGTGGGAGTTGGCTCTGCGCCTCCTGGAGGTGGAGCGGAGGATCTGCCCCGCCGACGACTGATCCAGGAACACTGAGGGGTGGACAAAATAACAGGAACAGTTCAAACAGCAGAGAAGATGATTCCAGACATTAAAGGACCAAATCATGGTCTCATTGATAAACATTCTCTGACTCACTGATCAATAGACATTAAATGAGTACTGCTACTAACATTGTAATGATTCATTGGTCAGCAGGTGAGATCATCTGTCCACCTGTTCATCCCTGAATCTCACCTGTACATTCAACCAGTGCAGAGCAGACGAGCAGCAAGCAAGGAGTCCAGATCTGAGCTGTGGATGGCATGCCTGTCTGTCTGTCTGTCTGTCTGTCTGTCTGTCTGCCTGCCTGCCTGCCTGCCTGCCTGCCTGCCTGCCTGCCTGTCTCTCAGTCTGTCCGTCTGTCTGTCCGTCACCCGTCTGTCTGTCTCTCAGTCTGTCTGTCTGTCTCTCAGTCTGTCTGTCACCCGTCTGTCTGTCTCTCAGTCTGTCTCTCAGTCTGTCTCTCAGTCTGTCTCTCAGTCTGTCCGTCTGTCTGTCTCTCAGTCTGTCCGTCACCCGTCTGTCTGTCTCTCAGTCTGTCCGTCTGTCACCTGTCTCTCTGCCTGTCTATCTGTCACCTGTCTGTCTGTCACCCGTCTGCCTGTCACCTGTCTCTCTGCCTGTCCGTCTGTCACCTGTCTGTCTTTCTGTGGAAAAAAAAACAGAGAAGAAGTTGTCATGTGTTAGAAGAAGAAAACTGTCCGTCAGTGATTCTGTGTTGAAACACCATCACAGCTGTGAACGTCTGCTGTTTGTTGTAATGTTGGATTTATGAACAGAATCAAGCTGCATTCTGGGAGTCTGGAAATGTTACATCTCAACATGTGAGTCATGTGTTGTGTCTCATGTATCAAAACTATTCGTTGAGAAATTGTCATCTGACTTTAGGTTGAATCTACTTTGAAAAGTTCTAGTTTTCAGTTTGAAGCCACAAATCGAATCTTTTCTTGAACAAAACACGTCAGATATCGACGCGCTGCCTCAGATCTCTGACAGGACTCTGAGCTGCAGAATCAGAACCTGGTCCAGTCAGAGGACGGTCCTACCTGTGGCGTCCTGTCGTCTCCTGTCTGTCTGGAGGTAAAATGGAGAACAGGGATTGAGCTAATCGATTGATAGTTAACCACAATTCAAATATTGACACACAGACGTCACATCGGCAGCAGAGAGGACGCACGAGAGACGAGACAGTGACCTGCTCACAGCAGCGTCTCATCAGCCTGCAAGGCAAATCTGTGGGAAAACGTGCACCTGTGCCAAACAGGTGAGACCACGTCATCAGATTTTGATATTGAGGAGTTTCCGTTCAGAGGTTCTACATTACAAATAAACAATATTCTCAGTCAGCAAGTTGGTTGATTATTATGAAAAATTGCTGACTCATGCTTCACTTGGTTTGATGTGAAATGAATTGTAGTTGACGACATGTTTCTTCCTGAAACACATGACCACCGATCTGCAGCTTCACTGTGACACAGTCTTTTCTTTTTGACCTTAGAATGAAAACAACATGGTAATTAAGATACAATTATTGTTTTTCAACTGGATACATTGATTCTAATTTAGACAATAAAAAGGAATTGAACAGTTAAATAATTCACTTTCAGTCCAACAGACTCTCTGCTCCTGGGAAACCTCTGACTGCTGCAGGTTTAGCAGAGCTTTTACTCTGAAACAGAAATGAGCTGCAAACCAAAACTTGGAGCTGAAAGAGGCTGAAAAAACTCAGCAGAGCTGCAGAGACAGAAAGAAGAGAGAGAAACTGTTGATTGGTTGCTTTCACACGGCGGAGACATCGACTTTATTTGTAACAGGATGTTCAGATGTTTCTCTGCACACAGTGTATTTACAGTAACAGCCCAGCAGGGGGCGCACGTACAAACAGGGGAACGACAGAATCGAGTGCAGAAATGATCCAATAAATAAAAGCAGAGGAGGAACCTGTGTTTTCACTCATCATTATATCAACATAGCACATTCTGAAGCTGCTCTCAGCTGCCGAACACGGCAGGCTCCGACAGAGCTACGTTAGCTACATGCTAACGAAGCCTTCAGGCCCAGCAGAAAACCAGATAACGACGTGGTCTGACAGTCTTCAGCAGAATGATGCGCTGCCAGAAGAGACTTTTTGAAATTGAAGAGATTCTCAGTTAAGTTTCATCCTGCTCCAATAACGTTTGACCTGACAGAACTAGAACTTATCTCGCTTCATAGTGTGCTAACGACTAAACACGCACATGAACGTCATGTGGTCACATGATAAATAAATTCTGTTGAACTACGTGACGTGAACCCTCTGTGAGCTGGAATCCCTCCGTCACGTCTCGTCGTTTATCTCACGCTCACGTGAACAGATCAGTAACTTCACAATAAGACAACAAACAACAACTGTTGGATCCTGATCATTCTGCTAAGTTCTATCTGAGAGCCAGATAACGTCTGTACAAAGATCAGATATGGAACAAGATTATAAACCCTGAAAAGACGATATATGGAGAAAGACAACAGCTCGATCTGATCGTTCCCTGGTTTGGACGAGAATCATCAGTCATTCTGTTTTCAGTCTGTAGCTTGTTGCAACAGTTCGTCTTCATCGATACAAAGCTCGTACTCAGACATGTGGAGAGCATCTATGTTCGAACTCGTACGAATATCTGCAGCCATGGAAACCAGCTGAAACTCAGAACAACAACAGTCAGAAACAGAGCGAAAGGCAGCGAAGACGAGCGGCTTTATTAAAGTGAGAGTGAAAACTGTGAAGGCAGCACAGCTGGAGAAACAGCTGGATGTTTCCCTTCATCCACATATTAACACTGACAACAGTCGGACTGTCTCTCTCACCTCAGCTTTGTGCCAATGAAGCAAAGAGACACGACTGCTGCTCGTCATTGGTCCTTCTGAGTCTTGGCCAGTTAGAAACACAGCGAGCAGCGTCTCTCTGTAGTTACGGTTGGCTGCTGTGTGACGGACAGATGTGTGACGGACAGATGTGTGACGGACAGATGTGTGACGGACAGATGTGTGACGGACGGGGACTGAA
>JBBMOC010000209.1:154537-157037 GCA_037975185.1 Centropyge bicolor | reverse complement strand
TCTGACATAATTCACAATAATTATTATTTCTAAATTCTTTCTTGTTGTCAGGCTTCGAGTAACAGTTTATCTGTGGTATTGATTAATCTGCCAATTATTGTCTCCTTTAGTTTGGTGTAGAAAATGTCAGATAATTTTGAGAGACACTGACGTCTTCCGATGTCCACGTGTCTCAGTGACAGAGACGATTAACAACTCGAATAACAAAACAGTGACCAGCTCAGTGTCTGTGACTAATGAGATGTGACAGTCGGTGCTGACTTCCACCTGCTCATCCCGTCAGTAAATGGTTGACTTTATAGAAGGGCCTCAGTCTGCTCTGTCCCTGTTACCTGTGGATGAGAGCTCCTGCTGCCTGACCCAGCTCGCTGACGAGCGACGCCTCCTCCTCAGAAACGATCTCTGGCTGTGACGACAGCAGGGGCTGCGGAGGCTGCGGAGGAGTCGTCCGAGGAAGCTCGCACTTCTGTTTGTCCTCCCACGACTTCAGAGTGCTCTCGAACGCCTGCGGCACACACACCGAGTAACACGCCAGTGACGACCATGTTCAGAGAGAACACTCAGAGCTCACTGCTCTCTGTGCTAGGGATGGCTAAAAGGGTTTAATGCATCAACACTGAAGACATTCACACTCATTTACTATGAACTTACCATTGTATGGAGAGTAAAACAACATCATTTCTTTCATGTTTCTGCTGTAAACAATCACTCAGTGCATGAGGAGCAGCAACAATAAAAGCTCCTTCGTGCAGGTTCTGGACTTCAGTCTGTGGAGGACCATTGTGTCCTTTGTGCCCGACTGACAGCTCTTTCTCTTATTGTGTCCATCCCCTTCTATATCAGTGAAGGTGGACTAACCAGAGCTCTGGACTCTGCTGCGGGTCCCTGCTAAACTGGACACTGGGTGTATGTTTGTGGCTGAGCAGCTGGTCTGCAGGACTCACTCGGTCCCTAGTGAGGGTCTGGGTCCGGTTCTTGTGGATGATCTTGATGTAGCCTGGAGGCTGGACCCACGCCTCCCCGTCCACCTGAACCGGGACGCCTTCGTCACCCAGGATGGTGATCTTCACTGTCCGACACTGAGACAGACAGACAGACAGACAGACAGGTGGGTCAGACACAGAGACAGACAGACAGACAGGCAGACAGGCAGACAAACAGACAGACAGCGGGTCAAACACAGAGACAGACAGACAGGCAGGCAGGCAGACAGGCCGCAGACAGACAGACAGACAGGCAGGCAGGTGGGTTAGACACAGAGACAGACAGACAGACAGACAGACAGGCAGACAGGAAGGCAGGCAGACAGGCAGGCGGGTCAAACACAGAGACAGACGAACAGTTAGACAGACAGACAGACAGGCAGGCAGGCAGACAGGCAGGCGGGTCAAACACAGAGACAGACGAACAGTTAGACAGACAGACAGACAGGCAGACAGACAGGCAGACAGACAGACAGACAGGCAGAGAGACAGGCAGGCAGGCAGACAGACAGACAGACAGACAGGCAGGCAGACAGGTGTACCTGTGCGATGCGGTGGTGCTGCAGGTTGATGACTCGGGACACAGCCATCTGCATGCTGCCAAACACAGCCACCACCTCCAGGATCTTATCATCGAAGGACGGAGCTGTGAATGTCTGAGAGAAACAGGCAGATAGTTAGATTGACAGACAGACAGGCAGTCAGGGCTGGCTGGCTGGCAGACAGACAGGTTCAATTCTTACGTCGTCCTCTTTGGTTCCTCCCCAGAAGTTGGTTCCTCCTGCGTAACTTGGGATGTTCAACACAGCGATGCCTTGCAGACTGGGAAGAGGGATGGGCCGCCCATCACACTAATAACCAGTAAGAGTCATCTGTTAGTCTGTTTCAAGTCCACAGCAAAGCTGAAGATGAGAGCAGCAGCCTGCTCCAGCTTGTCTCACCTCCAGTAGAACCCTCTGCTCCAGGTTCTTGTAGGTTCTGTGAAGCAGCTCCTTGGTTCCCAGAACACCGTACCACATCATGTTCTTAGTCCGACTCCTGAACACATAACAAGTCAAAAGGTTTGATATCAGATTCACTCATTTATTGATTAACTACAAACATGATATCAGAATTAAGAATTTCTCTGCAGAGGAAGTTTGAATCGATGAAGATTTTCTCTGATTCATCCTTTGCATGTAAATGAACTGTGTGTTGTCATGTGACTGCGTGTTCACACTTCTATGCTTTCAATGGACACAAAAAAAATGTCCATGTTAAAAAAAGCTTTTAAATAAAGTTTCAAAAAATAAAATAAGGCATGAATGGTTGTTTAGTACCTGCACTTCTCTGGATGCTCGTCTCTCTTGTTGTTGAAGTCCAGAGAGATTTTAGCATCCAGACCGATTCCAAAGTAGTTGTTCATCACACATTTCTCAGTGTAGCAGTCCCTGAACACACACACACACACACACACACACACACACACACACACACACACACACACACACACACACAGATATACACTGACATAAATC
>JBBMOC010000209.1:94537-149537 GCA_037975185.1 Centropyge bicolor | reverse complement strand
TGTGTGTGTGTGTGTGTGTGTGTGTGTGTGTGTGTGTGTGTGTGTGTGTACCTGCTTGTGCAGTGTGAGAGCATCGATCTCAGACAGAACCCAGCCAACGCTGCCGTCTCCTCCACAAACCAGGATCCTGAACGTATCAAACTTCTGGAACAAACGCAGACTGAGGGAGAAACAGATCCATGTTTACAACACACACAAACTCATATCACTCTCTCTCTCTCTCTCTCTCTCTCTCACTGTCTCTCTCACTCTCTGTCTCTCTCTCTCTCACTGTCTCTCTCTCTCACTGTCTCTCTCTGTCTCTCTCTCTCTCTCTCTCTCACTGTCTCGCTCTCTCTCTCTCTCACTGTCTCTCTCTCTCTCTCTCTCACTGTCTCTCTCTCTCTCTCTCACTGTCTCTCTCTCTCACTGTCTCTCTCTCTCTCACTCTCTCTCTCTCTCACTGTCTCTCTCTCTCACTGTCTCTCTCTCTCACTGTCTCTCTCTCTCTCTCACTGTCTCTCTCTCTCACTGTCTCTCTCTCTCTCTCACTGTCTGTCTGTCTCTCTCTCTCTCACTGTCTCTCTCTCTCTGTCTCTCTCTCTCTCACTGTCTCTCTCTCTCTCTCACTGTCTCTCTCTCTCTCACTGTCTCTCTGTCTGTCTCTCTCTCTCTGTCTGTTTCTCTCTCTCTCACTGTCTCTCTCTCTCTGTCTCTCTCTCTCTCTCACTGTCTCTCTCTCTCTCACTCTCTCTCTCTCTCACTCTCTCTCTCTCACTGTCTCTCTCTCTCTCACCCCAGGTGTGGGCCTCCGTTCATCAGGTCGAACACCTGTGCTGGGTTCAGCAGCTGTTTGAAGCGTCTCAGGAACTTGACGCCCTGATTGTCTCCACTTTTGGAGTTGACGAACACCAGCAGCGGACTGGTGCAGGACGGAGGACACGACGCCTTCCAGAAACCTCAACACACAGTTCAACATTGACTTCAGTCCAAAATGAACTCAGCTGCTGTTGCAACAATGAGAGCCGCTGCTGAACAAGTCAGACTGTTGTTAGAGGATCAGACGAGTCTCACCATCAGAGTCGATGCTGTTGAGCGCCGTCGGAGGAATGACGGACACTTTACACTGACCCAGAGGACACTTAGAGGACAGCTGCTCCTTACACCCTGAGTGCACCTGCAGGACAGAGGGACACAGGGACATCACCACATCTGTTCTGTTCAAATACTGGAAAACTCCACCTTAACCTGTCAAAGGATACGGTCAGTATGATGTTCACAACACGTCGCCACTCTGTGAACTACATGCTATTGTCACTTCCTGCACGGCTGTTTCACAATAAAAGCTGTCCAGGAGCTCGCAGGGTGCGGTCCTGTTCTGCCCTGTTCTCCTTTACAACAGGAAGGAGGAGTCCCAGGAGCTGATGGGGGACCTCTCCCTCCTCCTCTTTCACTGCACTCAGTCCTTGTTGCTGCTCTAGCACTGGTCTGCAGGTTAGCAAAGGGAACTCTGTTCCTGACTATGTGCTCCAACACTCCACTCATCCTCTGCCTCCAACACATCCAGAAAAATCCATCCTTACATGGCAGCCAGCACCCACTGCTGTGTTTCCCACCCAGTGAGTGAATATGCTCATGTGACCCTGATACCAGGTCACCCAGTGTGGACGCAAACTAAAGAGTGAGTTTACTTCTCAGATTGTTTCACAACAAGAACTACATTGAGTCTGAGAGTCATCCTCTCTCCACCCCTCACATTTCTCCAGGAGGATATTTGGGAGGTCGGGCTGAACTGAATATTCAGCTCCTGTTCCCTGTGGAACTGAAATACAGTAATAATGCAGTATAATAACAATACAAAACAGTTTCAGCAGTGACCATAGGACTCTTCCACAGTAACCACAGCAACCAGATCCCCGGACTCACCATGGCTTTACACCAGAGACACCTCCAGTCCTGCAGACGGAGGACGCTGCCACACGTCTTATCACAGACGTTACACTTAGCCGAGACTGGGAGGTTCCCCTCCAACCACTGATGAGGCATGGACACCTGAGGACAGAGGTCAGAGCTCAGCTGGAGACCAGACGTCTACTGTCACTGTTACAGTAAAGGGATCTATGCCTCACCCCGTCCTCGTCCTCGATGATGTCCTTCCCGATGGAGGCCAGTGTGGTCCACTTACAGTTGTTGGTGGCTCTGACTGCACAGCGTTTATGAGCCTTGAATTTACACACTGGTGCCACACACACAAAGACACACACAACACACACACACAAAGACACACACACACACACACAAACACAAAGACACACACACACACACACACACACACAAACACAAAGACACACACACACACACACACACACACACACACACACAAACACAAAGACACACACACACACACACAAACACAAAGACACACACACACAAACACAAAGACACACACACACACACACACACACACACACACACACACACACACACACAGAGCTCTTATTTCCATCCATTGTGGACAGACTGACCCTTCAAACCAAGTCTGAACCTTCAAACAGTCCAGTGTACCGTGTATAAATTCTGGACTGTGTGTGTCTGTTTACTTTCTGTGTACTGTGCATGTACTGTGTGTGTACCTTCACAGGACAGGCCGTGTGACGTCACTCCTGACAGCGCCTCTCTGCAGACGTTACAGTATGTCGGTCTGGCATGAGAGCAGGCATACCAGTTGTGCATCCCACTGAAGTGGTCCATGCTGTACTGGGTGGACTGGGACACAGAGATACACAGTCAGCACTTTGTAGTGGAAGTGGCACGGCTGCTCAGACTGGTAATAATATAAGAGAGACCTCATAGTTCTGTCTGTTCTGGACGCTGCGCAGAGCTGCCATCCACTCCTCCATCTCCTTCCTGTTGTCTGCACACAGAATCAGACGCCTGCAGGGGGTGATGACCTACACACACACACACACACACTCTATTAGTATTGTTGCAGCTGGCAGTTTACAGGACCACTGCTCTGATTATTTGACTGTGTGCGTGGTGTGATGTGTGTGCGGTTGTAGTTTCCAGGGAAACAGACGTGGACTTCGACTTCCTGTTCAGTTGCTACACAATGAAACGTCCGTTCTGCTACTGACAGAAATAGACACACACATGGACAGACAGACTTCCAGCCGGAGCTGAAGATGAAGGTTTGATCACTCTCACACACACACACACGTCGATCATCTTTAACCACACGAGCAGACAAACAGTAAGAGCAGACGGCTGAGTCTACACACCAGCTGAGTCCTTGTTCACAACACTAGCACTGTGTGCAGTCGTCACAAGGTTCAGAGCTCAGCTCTGTCTCTGACAAAAAATGGGGAAAAGTTCAGATGGGGCTGCTTCCTGTTACAGCTGCTGGTCTAAAATGGTTGCCTAGTGACTTCTTGTGATCTCAAGTGGCCAAAAGAGCAGGAGGAAGCACGACCAGGATTCACATTCATATCCTCTCCGTGGCTCTAAACTCGGACTGTCGGACTGGGAAGCTCTCTTCATCAACGATGCTCCACAGAACTGAGGCTGAATGATGGATCACATGACACCAGCAAACATGAACAAAGAGGCGAGTGGAGCTTCATGGATATAAGGAACAAGTATTTGAAGAGGTTCATTTACAAACTGAGATCAACAGCTCAACATGTGACGGTCTGAAGACTGATGCAGCCAAACATTTCAACATGAGCCAAGCTGACATCGATCATGGACAAGGCCCCTCCCCCCCTGCAGGAGACTGTGGGGGCTCTGAGCAGCTCCTTCAGCAACAGACTGAGACCCCCGCCCTGCAGGAAGGAGCGCCCCCGCAGGTCTTTCATACCCACTGCAGTCAGACTCTTTCACACCTCATTATAGTTAACTGATGACTGCACTGAACTGATGACTGCTTTTCTGCTGTTCACTGCAAATAATGGAACAACTTCCTGTGCAATAGAGTTCATAGCATCTTTATTCCACATGAATAAAGATGTCAAATATGTCCGGATGTCAATAACAAGGAAAAACGTGTAACATAGTGTGAATACCTTATTCAGTGTAAAAACTTTTTCTATGCCACTTTATTTTTTGTTGCCACTTTATTTTTTGTTTCAGTTATTGCTGCCTTCTTTTTAAACTCAGCCACTTCATTGGAATGTATTTTTGAGTGACTGTACTTTGTTTTGCCTGTTTTGCTGCTGTGACAGGTCAATTTCCCCTGAGGGGGGGGGTCAATAAAAGCTCTGTTATCTTATTAAATCAGTAAAATTGATTCACAGGTCAGTGGCACCACTGAACACAATAATGTTCATTTGGTTAAGCACTTTCTTTTAGGCCAAGGGTCAAAATATGTCTTGAGTTACTTGAATGGAAACGACCACAGAAAGATGTTAAAAGTTTGAACTGAAACGATCTGTGATGATGTCATTCAGTCCCAGACTGAGTTACTGTTTCAAACAAGGAATAAATAGAATAATTTTGATTGCTGCCATTAATTCTCACAAGTATATGATGTGAGCATCACTGTTCTCTACAACATGTCCTCTCCTGAGGGATATCGCACAGTTCTGTCTTCGGGCCACTGCTCTTCTCATTGATCATGCTGCCACTGGGCAACTTCCTCCATGAACTGAATGTGAATCATTTTTTACACAGACGACTCACAGATTTATATTCCTGTTGTGCCTGATACAGATTCAGCAGGTGTTTATCTCCAGTTATATCCAGTTATATCTCAGCTTTCAGTCAACTTTCTCCACCGAAACACCAAAATATCAAAAGCATTTGTCCACACTTCCCTCAGGCCTCACTTCAAATCAAACCCAGACCGTGGCTTAAGATGAGCTCACCCCAAATATGCATATATACATGCAATGTGGCAACAACTACAGCAACTTATAGTATCATGAAATGTGTTGTACCGACAGAGACTGTAACAGGCCCACAAACATCTCCAAGTTAAACAATGCAGTAAATTCTTGATAATCGGGATTATTGTTTCGGCCATTCTGGAAGTGAACAGGTTAATCCGGCTACAGCTTTCTTTTATATATGCATAAAAACAACTCGACTCCTTCACACAGAAACTTCTTCTGACACACATGGTGACGTCAGTACTGAATGTCAGGAAACACACACACACACAGCTGCCAGTGTTTCCATCATTCCTGACATTTTTTCTCTCCTCCCTCCTCAACCAAACCTCAGTGTCATCTCGTCTCATTCTGCTCTTAATCCTCCAGTGGTCTCCTGACTACAAGTGCTGTTAAAGAACAATAAATACGGATTTAGAAGAACCTTCTCAGGAAGTCTTTCTGAACATAAACAGTGTGTGGTTTCTTTTCATTTTTTATTTCTTCAGTCCATTTTCTTTGCTGCTCCTCACATCACATCTCTACCTTTTAAAATCTACAGACAAAAGGTGGTGGTGCATTCATCCTCGACTCCAGTTGCTCTTTACATCCCAGAACATTTACCTCTCATTAGCTGAGGTGCTTGAAATTTCCTGTTGAAATCTTTTTCACAATGAATCTGTGCTTCTCTATGAGTCTGCAAGAGGAGCAGAGCTCTAATGTCCCGCTGTTGATAGATTTAGTTTGAAAGCGGAGGCTGTTGTTGCTTCGACTCTCTTTGTAGTCGTTGACTTTCCAACAGGTCAGTATCCTGATGCTCAAATGTTATTTTGTTAATGTTGTTAGACGTGTGACCTTTTATAATTAAAGCCTGAAATATGACATCACAGTCTGAGTGATGACTCTGACCAATCAGCTTTCTTACCGTATCTGAAAACTTTACCTCTGATCCTCAACTCGTCAAAGAAACACAGAGTCCTCAGCTACCGACACAAGCCCGGCTTGGTTCAAAAATCCACTTCACAATCTGGTCCAAGTCACTCTGCAAAGTCCAGATCAGAGTCCTGATCCAGGAGGCTTCAGATCCTGAACAGATCTGGTTGTAGTCTTGACTGTGTGTTACAGTGGCAGCCTGTCGCTCCTCCTGTCTGGTACTGTCTCTGTCTCTCTCTCTCTGAACTAGACCCACCCACATCCTCTCATATGACTCAAGCCTTCTTCCTGTCTGTCGTCATCATGCCCCCCCTCATCCCCCACCCCGAGGAGGAGAGATCAGCAGAGCAGAAGAATTAGAAAAAGAATGAAGAATGTTCATATGCCACCAATTTCTCAATATCCCTGCTCAAAAAGAGCAGAGACAAAAAAGAGAGGAACACACATACGGATGACTGGTGCACAAGGTGAGTCTCTGAACACAGCTTAGTTCATGCTTGCTTTAGATTTTATCACATGTGTCTGACAGGACTCTAATGAAGTGGCTTCTTATTGGACCACTATCTGGAGAAGTTATCAGTTAATCTGTAGTTTAAGGGAACAGTATGATGTGTGCCTTTTGACCTTGGTGTCAAACCCATCATGTCGCCCCCTGTTTGTCTGCTCACCAGAAAGAGTCTGACCGTTCATCTGAAACAAACACAACACTAAGGTCTGAAACATCATTTAGAGTGACTAACCAAAGAAAACAACCAGAATGCACAGCATGTCTGTACAAACACAACACAGGGATGCGAAACAGCTCGGAAGGGGCAATACGACCAGAAGCTGTCCTGCCAAGCTGAGGTGAACAAGGACCCAGATTCACACACTACATTTTCCTTCTGGTCAACAAAGCCCATGTGCAGAGGCAAACCAGGTCCATGTCACACTGAGCTGACCTGTGACTGTTTGTCCTCCACAGCTCTCACAGCGGTTTACCTGGATGACGCGTCAGAGGTGTGGAGTTGGAGACTGCAACAGGTTGGTCCTGATACCAAGTAGGACCACAAGCTTGGCTCAGCATGACCTGTTAGCTCACTGGTTCTTACTGAAGACGTAAATCTTAAAATACACCTGACAAATGTAAACTTTCATAAAAGGTTCACTAATATCCTCAGAAAATCTTATCGTATCTTAAATAGTGAAGGAAATTTGTTGAGGACTATTTTCAGCGGCAGATGAATGCACATTTGCTCTAGTGAGCATTTGGTGTTTGTGGGATTGAGTCCAGATAAACGACAGCGTGTGAGTTCTTAACCTGACGTCTGATGATGAGGAGCTGATGAAGAGCAACTCACAGTGAAGCTGTTGTTGACGTTCTTGGTGCTGGACTCTGCCACGCTGGCGTCAGTTAGGTCAACTTCATCAAAGATTATCGACTGCAGACAAAGAGACAACCCATCAAATCTGACTGACATCAAAACTGACATCAGCTTGTTGCCTTTATGAAGAGTTAATGAACGATAAGAGACAGAAAAGTTACTGAAAACATCACAAGAAACATTTTTATGTCAAACTATTTCAAAAAATTCAAGATGAATTTAAACGCCAAACGTTTGTGGGTAGAGCTAGAACTGCTTTGTTAGCCAGGTGTTTCTATATACAACACAGGAATGCTCCTAATGCTCCTGAGACAGATCTGAGGTCAGCCCAGCTGTACCTGTCCTCTGCCTTCTACCTGAGCAGCAGACTGAGGGTCAGTCACCTTAGCAGTCTGAGCATAGTACAGAGTCCTCCCTCTCAGTTTGAAGTATCGTCTCTTCCAGCGCTGGAAAGAGTTGGTCTGTTTCAGCAGATTCCCCTCCTTCAACACGGTCTGAAACACACACACACACACACACACACACACACACACACACACACACACACACACACACACACACACACACTGTTAGTCAACTCAGAAATAAATGCATATCCTCCCTGTGACAGCTGTGACAACATGTTGGAAAGCAGTACATGTAAATAAAGACAAATCCTCTACAGCTACTCAACCACGTGTTACTTATTAAATAAGCCATCAGAGGTTTGCTTTCAACACACATTTAGCTGCTGGGAATCAGTTGAATCTTCTGCTGTTAGGGAGGCACTTGAAACCAGTGACTGCAGGAAGTGTTGAGGATAAACCATGCACTTATTTTGGAAGCTCTGATCTGAATTATCGTTCTGTGTTTTGACCAAAGGGGTTCCACAAGGTTCAATAATGGATCCTGTCATGTTCACAGTTTATATTAACAATATATTACATCCTCATCTAACATCCACCTTTACACTGGTTTTGTATTGCTTTGCCAATACTGTCCAACGAAATCTTACAACAGGCGTTTAATAAACTGCAAGATGCACTTTTAATTTGAAATTAGTCCAGATACAAACAAGTGTACATTTTTGCTATTCTCTAGAGTCGCAAAGAATGTGGACAAAAAGAGAATTAGATCGGATGATTAAGTTTGTTTGTAGTTCAGTACATGTAAAGTTTAAATCACTGAGCTGTTTGGTCCAAAGAAACATTTATTTAAACACTTCATACAACTGCAGAAATGTACTTTGTACATTGTAGATCCTGATGGTGGCGCTAAAATCACCACAACAAAGTGTATTCATCCTCTGAGATTCATGAACGTAAATTTGACATCAATCTGCTTTGTAGTTTCAGAGCTTGAGTGTTTCTTTGGACCAGACAGTTCAATGATCTGGATCTTTGTTTCAGTCTGTGGAGGCAAAGAAAAGTCAATATCATTTTTCTTTCAAGCGCTACTTTACATTTTACATTGAAACTACCACTGAAGAATTTTACTGTGAAAACCAAATATCTGAATGTATGTATAAAATGTATGAAGAATAACTTGTAGCAGAGACCAATTTAAAACACATTAATTCAAAGCGAAATATCTAAAATTTCAGTGGTGTTTATATTCAACGTTATGTAATGAGTGGTTCAGGTCCACAATGACGTGATCAGTGGAGTGTAAACTGCCTCAAAGCTGTAACAGCTTGTGCTTTCGTTAACAAAGACTGTCAGTGAGTCAAACACTGAAAATAAAGAGCAGTTTCTCTGCAATCATCTTGTGATGAAGTGAACAGTAGCAGCCATTCAGAGAGTCACAGCTTTGATGCACAGACTGAAGTTTCACCATCCTCAGTACACACAGACAGGAAACACATTAAATTCATCTGTCAACTGACTTAAACATCAGCAACATATCATGAGTCTACTTTACTGATTCTAACATAAGAAACACTGGAGGATTTATACTACTTTTAAACATGTACTCCTGGAAACAACTTGAAACACAGGCTGAGGTGGAAAATCACTTTCAGCACATCAGACCCTCCAAAACAGTGAAGCTAATGCTGACATTAGCTGGAGCAGAGCACAGCTGTTCACAGTTTCCTTCTCACAAATCTACCAACAGTTTGTCTTTATCACCAGAGGTCAGTGAAGATCAAGATCTTTCAAAGTCACAGGTAATTCTGAAAAGTATTGTGTAATATCACTCATGTATCATATGAAATAATGATTAATTATGTTGGATTTATTTTCGTCATTGCTACATTTAATCTACTTTTTGCTGGAAAAACTGTTTTTTTCATACACAAATCCACACAGCAGTAGTTGGACTGTAGCTGTGAACCAGCAGTCAGCCTTTAAAGGCACCATTGTTCAAGGCTTCTGCCTGAGTTTCCTCCTGACCAGAAATATCTCGTCATTTCCCACATGACTCAATTTTCATGTTTTTGTCCCAGACTGTGAAATCTCCCAAAACATCAGCTTTAAATAGAAACTCAGTGGCTTCCAGCCAAACTCACTTCCTGTGACTCAAATATCCACGTCAGTCTGAACTGAGCTGCTGCTGCCTTCAGGGGACCATCGGACATACCAGCGCTGTGTCTCACACACACACCCTGACAGTCTATGGCAAGAGCCGGCCGGGGACACTTCAACCAGCCTCCTGAGCCGAACATGTCACATTAACATAAAGACTAAATAGAGAAATTAAACTGAGAACAGTAAAGCAAGAAAACAAAGTTGTTGGGGAGAGTGTTCTTTACATCAGGTGGAATAATCCAGACTCCACCGGGCTTCCTGCCTCCTCACAGCCCGAATATGTCCAATCAGAAAGAATGTGAGCAAAGACAAACGACAGACTGCAGCACTTTATGTTCGATCCAACAAACTGAAAACTAAAAGACGGTATAAAAAAAAACATCAAAACAACAGCTGTTAGAAACTCTTCTCAGTGCAGAGGCTCACACACTGTGTCACTGTTTCACCTACAGAGGCGCTTCAGACCAGTGACGTTGCTGTTCCCGAGCTTTTGAGGCGCACTTGAAAGCAGCATACGTTTTAAAACAACTAGTTTAATGACGCTTCACATGTTTAAATGAACCTTAATGTTACCTTCAAGTTCTTTGTATTAACCCGTTCAAAAGACCTGAGTGTCATCTGTTCATACACGTTCCTGCTCATGTAACGGACCAACACTGAGGACCGTTATGTGTCATGAAACGGATTCGTGCTAAGACCGAAACACTCGCGAAGCATAGTCTTCCGAGCTTTTCTACCGGCTTTACCGCCCCGCCGGAGTCGGCCGCCCCCCGGGGTGCGGGCCACCTCTCCCGGTGGGCGGCGGTGGGAAACAGCGGGGCTTTCAGCGGCCTGAGAGCCCGCAGCTAGCAGCAGTTAGACGGGCTCAGCCTTTCCTCCAGCAACCACTTTCTCACCGTGAATCGCGGAAAAGAAGCAACTCCCCGAGACACCGCGTCGTTTCTCTCTGTTTGAACGGTTCCGGGTCCATTTTGCTCCAAAAGTTTGGATCCTGGAGCTGGTTTTAGTTTGTTAGCGTGGAGCTACACTCACGGCTAAAGAAACACGTTTAAAATCTGAGATTATCCAGTTAAACTTTGTTCAGACTTCATGTTTCAACACGAACATTTACTGAGATGTAAACTGAAATAAAAGAGTCGGTTCTTTCTATTTCACATCTTGTCGTTCACACAGTTGATGGAGCCGCCGCGGCCCGTCACAAACCGTTAGGATCCAAACTCCACTCAGAACCCAGCTAACTTTGAATCACATCGCTCATTCGAAAAATGTGAGAAACATCAAGTCAGAGATTAAACTCGTGCACGGTTTAATCAGCTCCACTCATCAAACCGGTCCAACCCAAACCCACCGAGTCTCTGTGGTCTGAGTGAACCGAGCCGTTCTGTCCCCGTTAGCCGGCAGGAAAACCTCCAAACACGGCGGCTTCTAAACAGAACATCCGTGTCCACCCGGTCCACGGGGACCTGGACATTCACATCATGTGTCCACGAACCGAGCTGTGATTCGAGTGGGACGGGTTCGGTGGAGGAGACCGGTGTCCTCGGCTGTTTGTGGCCGAGCTCGGCTGAATGAAATCGGACTCTGGCCGCAGAGATCGTCCGCTCAACTTTACCTTGCTGCGGATCTGGCCGGACGTCGACACTTTCCGGATCAGTTTCTGCGGGGTTCCGGGCTCCTGCTCCGGCTCGCTGTCCGACGACTCGTCAGCGCACCGGGACGCGGACACCGGTCCCTCCGCCATCCTGCCGCCAGACCCCCGGGGGAGGGGGCGCCACCCAGCGGCGGAGCCCGGCCAGCGCACCGGGCGCTCACTGCCCTCTGCTGGTCACTTCTTAAAACAACAGAAGAAAAACACTCGGAACAGGTGCTTTCTATAAACTTTGTTCATGTGTTTGTATTGTTGAGCAGCTGAACTCACACTGAGGAACCAAAGCTGATCAGTATGGAAGTAAGATTATTACTAACCCTAACCCAAACACAGCCCGACATGCAGAGTGAGACCTGTTCTGTGACTGAACCGACCAGCTCCAGTCCTGAACCAGGACCCCGACCAGGGTCCCAGAGGAAGCTCAGAACGGACAGCAGGATGTGGTCGTGACAAAATAAATACATGGTCCATTTATGTATAGGGAACCCTGTGTGTGTGTGTGTGTGTGTGTGTGTGTGTGTGCGTGTGTGTGTGTGTGTGTGTGTGTGTGTGTGTGCGTTGTGTGTGTGTGTGTTCAGAAACAGGGTCAGCTCAGTAGTTTACGGGATCCAGTTTCACCACAAGTTCATTTTGTACTTGAAACAAACATGAGAGCAGTGAGAGCAGTGAAAGTAACACACACACACACACACACACACACACACACCGAACAGGTTGACACTGTTCTACTTGTGAGGACCTTTGTTGATCCCGGCCCCTCAGTCAGTAACATCAGTCTCAAAGAGCTCTTTAAAGAGCTGAGTCCTTCATTCGAATAAGAGATGGCTGAGTTCTGCTGTGTTTGTCTGCTCTGGTTCTCAGGAACACTGACAATAAATCATGTCATACATAGAATAAATCCTCCCTCCTGAAGGTTCTGGTGCTTCCCTCGTGCTGCCTCACCTGGACCGTTCACCTGGAGGATCACTGTGTGCTGCTGTTGACCTGACAGCTGTTTCCATTACTGTGTCCACCACTGGACTAAACAGCAGAAACACGCTCAGTATATGTATGAGTATTTTGCAGATGCAAATACTTCAATTGATACATGAAATATTTGAATAAATTCACATATTTGGCCCGCAGCTCATTGTACTGTAAAAACTTCCTCATGTGAATTGATTGTAGTATTTCCTGTGTACTCTGTTTTTGCGTTACTTCCTTTTCTGTATGAAGCTGATTCTTGTTGTGTTGCTCTCCTGTTTCTTGTTTTTTGATTTCCTTTTCTCTGTTTGTGTTTATTGATGAAGGTATCAATAAAGTTTTTTAAGCTCACTTAAAGTTCTTGTCAGCCTCAGTTTGTTTAGGAAACAGACAAATTAAAGTTTATTGAAAAATTAAAGTGAACCTTTCAGCTGGTTTTCACGTCTGTTCTCATCAGGACTTCATTTAATGACTGATTCACACAAGTTCACAGAACAGCGGTGCTGTGAAGTCTGTGGTTCGACCTCAAACACACCGCCTGTCTGCTCGCCGGCTCTCACTCTCTCTTTCTGACACACACACCTCTCTTTGTCTCGCTCTCTTCAGGTCACTGTCCATTACACAAACCTTCTTTCCCTTCACACGCCTGTCTTTGTGTGTGTGTGTGTGTGTGTGTGTGTGTGTGTGTGTCTTTGTGTGTGTGTGTGTGTGTGTGTTATATCATTTTCAGTGATGCAACGACAAAATAATTCTGAAAACCACAAACAGACGAAGATGCTTGTTCAGTGTCTTCACTGCACAGATGATCAGTTATCACAGTTATAAACCTGTCATGTGTTGTGGCGCCTCCCGCAGGTCACACACAGAACAGCTCACAGTAGCACTGTGGGAAGAAATCAAAGGAAACTATATTATGTTTATTAGAAATCTGTGAGTGACATGAATCCCCATGTTCACAGCTGGAGGTGAAACTTCCCCTGAGCTGGGACACGTCAGCGGAATGGAAGCAGGCCGTCGGAGCGGAATGGAAGCTGGACGTGGCGCTGGTGATGTGGCTCCGTCACCGGGCTCAGCCGCCCCACATGACCACACCGGCCCACAGCTGACCTACTTGAAGCCTCCCATCCTATTTCCCAGGACTGGGCGCTGATAATGTCACACCTATGGACTGTTGTTGTGCGGGATCCGGTGACGGCCTTCAATCGGCCGAGCTCAGAGGGATCGCAGTTACACCTGAGCATTATCAGGACGCCCCTCCAGTCCTGATCAGGTGAACATGAAAGGGAGGCCCAGCAGTGGGAACAAAGCCCAGGTGGGTCTTCTTCAGGAACCAACTGGAGCATGACCTCATCGGCTCGGCCGTGGAGACTCAGAGCTGAGGCTTGACGTCCTGATAGATCCGATGTGAAAAATGATTGACTCCAGTTGTTCTCTTTCGTTTCTCCTGCAGCTTCAGCCACTGCTCCTCTGTTTGTCTCTGACTAACAGGACCACATGTCGCTGTTTGACTCGAGCTGCTCATCGTCATCACTGTCTGCTGTCCATTCAGTTTCCTGTTGGACGGGACTGAAGATCAGCAGAGTCCCACCTCAGAACTGATCTGATCTCTCTCCTTTAACAGTTCCATCTGTTAAGGACATGAAGCGGATCGATGACAGCTCAGCTGATGAGGCAGGTGAGACAGGTGAGCCAGGTGAGGCAGGTGAGACAGGTGAGACAGGTGAGACAGGTGAGACAGGTGAGACAGGTGAGGCAGGTGAGACAGGTGAGACAGGTGAGACAGGTGAGGCAGGTGAGACAGGTGAGGCAGGTGAGACAGGTGAGACAGGTGAGACAGGTGAGATGGTCCTGCTGCGAGGCCACAGAGGAAACTCACCATGGCTGTGAGACCCGACTGAAACAGAGCAGAACAACAACATGATTCTTCTTCACATTAGATTTTTGTCTGAGGATGAGGATGAAGGTCACTCAGTGTGTCAGATCTCCCTCAAACACAGCTGTGACAGACAGAAAATCACCAAAGGAAAAGTAGAACCTGAAACAGAAAGACAGAGAAAAGTGCAGCAGCTTGATGAATGAGTCATGAAAAAAGTCCAGTAACGGTAAAATGCAAACTGTAAACACATTGATATGTTATAGGTAGTAAAGAGTGAGTAAAGTACAATAAGAGTAAAGTGACATCCAGGTGTTACCTGAAACAAATGTGTTTGACAGAAAACACCATGAACTGAGGAACAAATGATCTCATCTTACCCATGATGGTGTGTGTGTGTGTGTGTGTGTGTGTGTGTGTGTGTGTGTGTGTGCGTGTGCGTGTGTGTGTCACTTTGTGATGTGACACCTGTGTGTATTATTGAAATGAGGTCACATTATGCATCAAAGTGAAACACAGCGAACACACCTGTGTCTGACAGTGAGTGGGCGGGGCAGCAGGTGGGCGGAGTCCAGGTGTTTTATTAGCAGCTGACAGGTGAGCCTGCAGGTAACTGTGAGACTTCAGACGTTTGAGACACATCGGAGAAACATCTGTTCGGTGAGTGAAGCGTCTTTATTTATTTTCAAAGAAATTCAAACTAATATACATTTGAAAGAAACTATGTCTTGAATAAAATCACAAACATGATATGACATTTACAAAATGTAAAGTGTACAAAGGACTGAATGAAACTGAGAAAGAGGAAGAACAGGAAGAGATGAAAGTAGATCAGAAATATGATAAAAATCTAAAATGGTTTTATACATTTATTTATCAGAATGTATTTCCAAAACAGGAACCATGATACTACTACTACTACTACTACTACTACCACTACACAGTTAAATTAATAATAAGATTAATAAAACTTTGATAACTAAATAATAAAAAATAAAAGTATTGTAATTCATTATGATTATTCAAACTTTTAACATAACATTTCCCCTGTTGATCATGTTTTTTCACCTTCATCACTTTTGACTGTTTGAATGTTTAACTATTATTAAAATGTTGACAGCTTTGTTTAAATAGTTGCACAAAGTGAACACTGTCAGCACATGTAGCACTTTTCTAAACAAAGCTACCAAGTCCTTAATAAAATCAGACCATTGAAACATAGAAAGAGAAAAAGAGAAAAAGGAAAAAGGAAGAAACACAATAAAGACCCAATAGAAACCGTTGAGCCAGTGAAACAGAGTAAATGTGTTTTAAGAGTGAAAACAGTTGAGATCTGTGTCACAACACGATGATCGTGTTTCTTCAGTGAGTTGATGTCAACACTGGTGGCTGATGGGAAAACGATGGTCAAACATGTCGATGTTGTCCTTCTCTGCAGACCATGTCCCCCCCCACTCTTCACTTCCTGTTGATGGCGATTTCCCTCCCCGTCATCGTGGCGATGCCTGAGCCCATCTCTGAGGATGACTGGGAGCCCCCCCCCAACCCCCCTCCCATGCCGCCCTTCCCGCCTACCGACGACCCCGGACGTGTTTATTACCCTGTGGCGGACAACATGACGGAGCCGGCGCCCGGGTCCCTGGAGGCCTACTGCCAGATGCTGCTGCAGGGCCCTTTCCCCGTCCCCCTCCAGTGCCAGAGCAGCCAGGGGCCCAAAGGAGACCGAGGAGACCGAGGACCTCCAGGTAGAACTAGACACAAATCCTGCTGTCTGTAGTCAGAGTTGTAGCTGACAGTGATCCACGAGGTCTGTCTGTAAATACTGCAGTTCCAAACACATGGCTACAACCATCCATGTTATAGTTATTCTATATTTATATTCACAGTGAGTGTTGGTCTGAAGCAGCCAGCTCCAAGTCCACAACGATCCACAATAAGTCCCCCTGATAAAAGACTCAACCTTTTGGAATAAAATGATTCTGGGCAGGGTTAAGAAATGAATTCTGTGTACTGACAGTATTAGTACATACAAATACATGAGACTGGTCCTCTGCTTCAGGTAGTCCAGGTAGCCCTGGAAGAAGAGGGACGACGGGGTTTAGAGGTCCTCCAGGTTTTGTGGGCAGACAAGGGATCAAAGGTAAACAACATCCCATCATCCTCTTTTCTCACAACACAAAACTGATTCCTCATTGTACTCTGATTCTACTACTTCTGTCTGTACTGCTGATTCTGCTCCATGTTTCTTCTGACTGCGTCGCTCTGTTCAACCCTCAGGGCAGAAAGGGGATGAGGGTGAGAAGGGAGAACGAGGACCCCAGGGTTTTACGGGACCCAAAGGAGAGAGAGGCTTCAAAGGTGAATGACAGTTATCAGGTACTTTTGTGTTATTGACCCCAAAGGATTTCGGTTCCCACTTCTGACTCGGTTTTTCCTGTCCTGAAGGTGACAAAGGTGAGCGAGGTTTGGAGGGCCGCCCGGGCGAGCAGGGTCTTAAAGGAGATGATGGAGTCTGTCCAGATGCCTGCGAGTCCAGCCAGGGTCCTGCGGGACCGCCTGGTCTGCCTGGCCCTGCAGGACCACGAGGTCTGCCTGGTATCCCAGGACTGCTTGGGCCCAAAGGCATCAAGGGTGACATGGGCGATCTGGGTCACCCTGGTAACCCTGGTTCTGTAGGTGAGAAAGGAGAACCAGGGCCCCAGGGGGAGTGTAACTGTACAGATGGAGTCGATGGGAGGCCAGGGCAGAAAGGGGACAGGGGAGAAAAGGGGGACCAGGGACAGATGGGACTTGTGGGGCAGAAAGGGCCACAGGGGGAGAAGGGAGAAATGGGGCATATGGGGATGATGGGTCCTCCTGGTCCCTGCATGCCCAGTGTCCAGTCAGCCTTTGCTGCAGGACTGACGTCCAGTTACCCCCCACCCAACACCCCTGTGGTTTTCTCCCACGTTCTCTACAATGTCCAGGGGAGTTATGACCCCAGCACCGGCCACTACACCGCACCCATCAACGGCACATACGTCTTCAGCTACCACCTCACCGTCTACGAGCGAGTCCTCAAAGTAGGCCTCTTTCATAATTACGTGCCAGTTGTGAGAACTACAGACCCCAGTGTGTTAGGGACCACCTCATGTTCAGTCATCCTTCACTTGGCCCGCGGGGACAGGGTGTGGATTCAGGTGAAGGACTGGGTTACTAATGGCATGTATGCCAGTTCTGAGTCCAGCAGTACCTTCTCTGGCTTCTTACTCCACCCCGACAGTTGTGATGTGGCTTTACTGAGAGCGCCCATACTCCCAATGACACCACCTGAGGGTGGATACACCTGGGGCAGCATGCCTGAGTCCAGCACCCCCAAACCCCCGACTTCACCCGCTGGTGGAGGATCTAATTAGCTTCACTGATGAAACAACTGCCTTTGGTCACCAGTAGAGAGTGTCAGTGCAAATTAAATTATTTTAGGCCACGGTAACACACTTCTTAAAAGTGTATTACTCAGTTTAACCGACCACCTTGGTTCATATTTCCAGTGCAGTCAGATCAATACAATGAACTCTTATTGTGAGTCCTTTTTCATTTTACAACCTTCCATGATAAGAACCTGCTGTAATAACATCCTGCAGTGCAAATGTTGGTTTCAGTCTTTCTCTTTTCTGGCTCAGCGAGTCATCGGAGGATCCCCTGACACCCATCCTACATCGTCAATGTAAAGTGATATACAGCCTCGGTTTCGATCCACATTGTCTCAGCTGGGCAGGGTTTCCCAAAAGTATCTCTGCCCCGTTCTCCAACAAAGGAACAAAGACATCTGAGTCTCCAGGTGTGGTGAGAGTTCCCGGCCCTAATGAGTCGATTCGAGATGCTTCCTTTGACAACCACCAAACATCCCAGAACTCCGAAACACATTCTTTCAAGAGCTTGTTTTTTTGGCTTCATCACAGCCAGAAGACTGGTTCCACACTGCGTCAGCACGAACAGCGGACATTCGACCTGAGCCTCAGAGAGGACGAGACTTCAAACCTTTGCTGTTGTCAGGAGAAAACGCTCAGACTGTGGAAGAACTAAAGCCACTAAATGTTGAAACTCTGCTACAAAAGGTTGAAAAAACAAAACAAAACACAACCATGTTCTTTCATAACAAAACTATTTTACTGTGAAATCAGTTCATTGGTTGATGCTTGGATTGTCCCCAGTAGCATCAGGAAATGTTCAGGCTTCTGATCATTGTCAATGTGAAATGTAGACTGAATGCTCCCAAACTGTCACTGCTACAATAAAGATTTCATCAACACCTTGGTCCATCTGTGAAATGTACACAGTTAAACACATAGGGTTTATGGGTGGAAACGGATTCATTCATGTCATTTAACCACAGACTGGTCATTCATTGTGTAAGTGGGTCATTTGTGTTCACCCTCACAGGTAACAGCTAACAGACCATAGATGAAGACAAAAACTATGACATTTGATGCAAGATTGAAAAGACATTTATTTATTTATTTTAATACACTTTAACACACAAATATAGTTTAATATTTCTGGTGTCACATGATGATTTAATATGAGCCAACATTTAGAGATGAAACTGGATGAACTGGAGAACACAAAGCTGAATCATCACTTTGAACCTAAACGAACAATCAGTTGTAAACAGCACAGATATTCAAGTGAAGCCAGCTGCAGAACGTTTGCTCTGTTGGCTGCAGTCGAGGTGTTTCCATCGTCATCGCTGCTTCAGTGGCTCCTTCAAGTGCTTCTGATTTCCACAGCTCATCAGTGCGTGGAGACACGGGCCTGCGTCATGTGACCTGTCTCTGCGGGTTCAGATCACATGTGGCCCTCTTCTTCATCACATCTGCTGGACTCTTCTCGCTGTCCTTCCGGACGCTCCGTCTGCAGAAGCTCTGGCCGAGACGCCGAGCCTGTTCCTCAGTGAGTCTCTGTGGAGCTGGAGCTCTGAGTGCAAACAAAAGCACCGAGTGTAGCCGTGTTGAAGCTTTTGTCAGGCGATCACACGTGACCGCCCTGAACCTCCCACTGCTCCACCTCTGGTCCAATGGCTGAAAAAGACCAAGGATTGTTTTTCCTCTTCTGACAGCAGTGACAAGATTCTGCTGAGAACAAGTTCACTGTGTTTTTAGACTCTGAAGTGAAGTGTGTGAGCGGAGCAGGTGGAACAGCAGCTAACAGCAACAACACATCTTCCACTTATTATTCTTGTCATTTTTAACAACATTCAATGACGTTGGTTACTTCAGGAAACAGAACAGACTCCTTCATGTTGATGAAACTAATTTATTTTTACAACCTGTATCCACACATTTACAATCAGCTTTAAACATATTTTACCTTCATGCTTTTCCTTTAAACATTCAGCTACAGATTAGAATAATTTTACTGGACTAACAAGCATTTTTCACAATAAAAGAACTAGAAGAAGAGAAGAATCTCTACGTGTATGTTTGTTATCCTTCACTTCTTGAATGTTGGACAGACAGAGACCGTTTCATATCAAACACAGTTTGGCCTGGACTTTTTCAATCAATCAATAAATGAATTTAGATCATAACTGTCGCATGAATTCATATTGAAAATGTTCATTAGTTGCAGCTTTAGACGCACCAAAGTTTTATTTCAGCTCATGCTCAACACTTCCTGCCTGTCCGACAGCTGTGGAGTGATGTGACGCCCCTCCAGTGGCCCCTACAGGCAGCAGATGGAACTTTCTCTGTTCTCACAGTCTGGACAGCAGAGAAGCCCAACGTGCATGGTTTGCCCTGCGGGGGGCGCTACAGGAAACCGTCGGGTGTGTACAGGTCAAACTGTGTTTCTCTTCAGCTCTGGACCACGACAGACAGCTGCGTCTGCTCTGTGGCGGCCATCTTTGTAGTTTAAGCCTCTGTGGGAGACTCGTCATCATCCCCGTAGACGACTCCCTTCAGGTAGACCCGTTTAAACTCCTCGAACACCATGTCGTCTGATTCGCTGCCGGACAAAGAGAAGAGGCAGGTGAGAGAGGAGCTGTAACCTCCACACAGCTGAACATCCTGACTCGGGGGCCACGCCCCCCAGGCTGCTGTCGCTGCAGGTGAACATGGTTCAGAAGGTTCAAAGAGGTGAGAGAGGATCTGAGCTGGTCAACATGCTGATTCACTCAGCTTCATTAACCTGAGCTCAGCATCTGTCAGGACTTTGTTTGCCCTCACTTTTGCCGTGACCTCGTTAGTGGAGGTTGTTGGGGCTGAAGGGAACGTCTGCAGACAAGACTCAGGGCTGAAAAGGACATGTCACCTTTGTGTTTCCAGTTCAAAAGATTCAATCAACATTGTTCCAACCTGATTGACTTCATTGTGAGGGACAGACAGGTCTGGAGACAGACAGACAGGAGACTGAAAGACTGAAAACAGATACTTTAACGTTTATCAACTTTTTAATGTTGACGAGCACAAACTGTCGGTCGATATAAACATTAGGGATGAGCGAGGACACCACTATCTGTATCTGTTTAACCATCTACACTATCTGTATCTGTACTCGGAGTGGGCGGGGCCTAAACCGGAAGTGAGTGCAGAAATGGGTGGGGCTTAAAACGGTACATTATTTTAAGTCTGAAATTGATATGGATTGATCAGAAGTTGCTAATCTACTGTATTCAAAGCCTATATACAGTATATCTCAATAATATTTATAATATTATTTTCATGAACTGCAGAGAGAAAGTGTCAGATACTGCATGCAGCCACATACAATAAAAATATTAATATAGGCTAATTTGTGTGTTCAGCTACAGCTATATGTGTGTATGTGTGTAAGTGGTCTGTGAGACTGTTTATTTTTTAATGATCTGTGTGAACTTCATGATTCATGCAAACATCCAGTGATGGCAAACAGGGAAATAATATGTCAGTCTTGTTCATTTCTTCTCAAAAGCACCGCGTTCAGTACGAGCAAAGTTTTTCAACTGACTTCATATCACCAGCCAAACTAAGAGCAAGCAAACGGTTAAAAAAAAAGAAAAAGAAAGAAAAAATCCGACCTGAACGGAAGCATTTACCGACGCAACGCGAGCCGAATCAGCGTCTGTGTAGGGAGGGGCGGGCGCTGTGTGTGACTGGCCAATCACAGAGCGTGAAGACAGTCAGTTCCACAATGAGGATTTTCCTTCAGCACGAGCACGGATTTTGACGGATTTTACTCGTATCATAATCGTATTCGTCACAAATGCTTTATCCGTAACGGATACTCGTCTGAAACGACTCATCCCTGATAAACATCATATTAAACTAAAGCTCTTAACTGATTTGTTCTTGTGCTGTGTGACAGGATGAAACCTGCTTGAACTTCCCTCCTCGTCTTGTCAGGAGCAGCTGAGTCACGATCCAGCTGCAGCCTCCCGGTCTGACCTGAGACCTGCAGCCGGATGTCTCTTTGTGAGTGTGAACAGGTGAAAGTGGGACGAGGAGGAGGCTGCAGGGAAGCCAGAGCTGCACCTGACTGCTCAGATAACAACAGCTGATAGGTGCAGGTTGATTTCATGGAGGAAGAACTCTGTTAACAATGAGCTGATCACAGGTCAGAAAAACAACAGACTCTGGCTCCTCTGCACACAAACACTCAGGACAAACAGAGGGGAGTACCAGGACCACAGAACCAGAAGTGTATATTCATATTCAATATTCAACAACAACCAGCTGACCTGCTGTTCACTGAGCAAACAGCTCATTAGAAACTAGGCTAAAGTTCAAACCTGAGCTTACCTGGTAGTTACAGTTGGATTTTTTGTGCAAATTTGAGTTTAATTTTTAAAATTAAATCAATGACGTACAAGGAGGACTCGATTTGATTGAACATGAGAAGAATATGAAAAAGTTTATTCAAGTTTTAGATTTACTACAAATCAGAAATTGTATCTCATGTTTCAGCCTGAGTCAAAGGGAGAGGCTCACAGCTCGGGGCCTCGGGGCCTCGGGGCCTGGTCTGTGGGGGACGCCAGTCAAACACTGCTCTGACAGTCATAGAATCAAACAGGGGTCTTACCTCTGCTTCGCTGAGGTGACAATGTGGAGACAGGAAACGTGAAGAAAGAAAGAAAAGAGAAACATCACTATTGTTCATGTTACATATGAATAAATATGTGTTCACACTGAGAAACACCTGAACAGCTCCAGCTTCTGACTGGACACAAAAGAAAAGACGATTTCCTCTTCTCTTTTTTGAACTTTGGTTAGAAGACGTTCTCGACATCTTTGGAAGATTTACCACGGAACGTTCCTGAGCTACGAGCGGGTGCTGACACAAGTGTCTTCAGTTCAAAGCAGAGCCACAGTCTGCAGACAGGAGCACGTCTCTAACAAGCATCAGACGGGATTGAACAGAACAGCCGTCATGAGTCTGTGACGGTTTCCACTGACGTCATCACCACAGGGCTCAGGGCGACGGCTCGGAGGTCACTCAGTCCTGTGCTCCTTTTGTTGGGGGCGGGGCTCTCCTGAGCCGGGCACAGTCTCCCAGAGCAGCAGGGGGCGGAGTCACAGACGCTGCTGACTCAAGTGTAACAGTGATCTCCTCTAAATAAACTGTCCCGTGTTTCACTGGTTGAACAAAGGTGGCGACAATCTTCAATAGCTCCACTGAGCTGTGTGCAACAATGTGCACAACACAGCGAGGCAGCCATCTTGATCTGTGTCTACAGGTGTTCTGCTGCTTTAAAAACCCTCAGAGGCATTCAGGAGCTGACTGATCTTTGTTTGTATTTACAGTTGCCTTTTAAACATAAAATCAAGCAACAGGAGAATTTGGTTGTTTGCTGCTGATTCTTCACATCTCTGAGATGAAGAAGCAGCAGAGTGAAAACAAACAGCCATCAAACTGTCAGCAGGCTGAAGGAAAAATGGGACTGAGCTTTCTTTGGTTCAAAAGTTCCACTCAGCTTCTTATTGGTCAGCATGAAATCAAAGGTGAAGTAGTCTGTACCTGGTTCAGGTTTAGGATGCATCAGCTTGAACGGAAGCTCCAGAGACACCTCACTGAAAAACACACACACACACACACGCGCACACGCACACACACACACACACACACACACACACACACACACACACACACACACACACACACACACACACACACACACACACACACGTTGGTCGGAGCTGATGGATTTCCTCATCAACATAGAGACACACAGCAGGTATCTGGGAGCTGTTACCTGGATCCGATCGTCCTGCCAGAGAGAACAGAAGCAGAGAGACACGATGAGTTCAGGAACCACTTCTTTTCACATATTGTCACTAATAAAATAACACGAGTCCAGCAGGAGCCGATGCTCAGAGACATTTGGATGAACTCCATCTATCATGGCTTCCATCACCTTGATTGGTTTTAAATGTAAACATACTGCTCTGAAGATCTGCTCTGTGTGTGTGTCACATTTTGTACTTTTCCACTTTGTTTTCTGTTTGTCTTTTCGTGTATGTGATGGTGCTTTGAGAGGCAGTGGTTGCTTCTTGTTTTCTAACTCCCTCAACAACTTCCCAGTGGATGAATAAAGTCTATCTGTCTGACTGATCTCAGCTCAGCTCGGTTTCTCTTGTGTAAAACATCGATCCAGCTCCTGCTCTGAAGAAAAGCAGCGTCAGTGACATCATGGTCAGCTGACCTCCCAGCATGCAGAGCGGCTCACACTCACCCGGAGGCCATCATCCTCAGCACGACCTTGTAGGAAACCAGCATCCCCTGAACCTCCTTCAGCACCTCCTGCTTCACTCTGACACAAAGACACGGATGGTTGGACTCTGCCAGAGTCAGAGAATCGTCATGTGTGTCTGTCAGTGTCTCACATGCTGGATGAAGCCAGGTTGGTGTCTTCATGTTTGAGTCGTCCGTCCAGAGCCAGTCCTCTCCGCTCCTTGTTGAGAGCCAGCAGAGGGTGCAGAGTGTAGTCCTTCTTCAGGCTCGTACCAGAGGGGACCGAGTCACTGCACGCGCACACACACACACACACGCACACACACAGATAAAAAAACCTGTAAGTGCTTTTCAAATTAAAAGTGGGTGAAGATAAAATAAAGGTCAAATCATTTGCCTGTATGACAATAAAAAACAGACATGACAAAGAAACAAATATATTTTTCTCTGTTTGTTCTTGCTGTCAGAAACATGTTCTGTCTGACTTCATCAATTTCACACACATTATCTGAACATTAAACTCTACTGGTCTTTTTGAACTCACGAGTCCTGATGAACTTCATACTAATGAGACGTAACCATCAAAAACAAAGAGAAGGAACAGAAACAGTGTCTGTGGGTTTGAGCACCAACAGATCCACAGTTTGCTCTGAACATTATATCACCTCCAAACCAGGAAGCAGCATCGAGTTATTCAGCTAAAACGTCAAAATAAAAGCCTCTCAGACAGGAAGTGTGGATGGAAGTGAAGAAGAAGAGCTGGACTCACTTTGTCTCTTCTTTGGCCACAGATTTGACGTATTTGTCATTGGAGTAAAGAACAACATTGGTCACCTGTTCAACTGAAGACAGAGACAAAAAGGTTTGAATTCATCCTTCAATACAAGTTGTTCAGTCACTGATCGACAAACAAAGAAGAGAAGAGACGCGGCCGTCGACACAACGAGAGATGTCACCTGACACACTGATGTCTTTGATGGTCCTGGTGGACGAGTTGGTGATTTCTACATTCACAGAGACGGGTTCACCGTGGTAAAAGGTCTGCAGACAGACAGGTGAGACAGAGGGAGAGAGACAGAGAGAGAGACAGGTGAGAAAGACAGACAGACAGAGAGAGAGAGAGACAGAGAGAGAGAGAGAGAGAGAGAGAGAGAGAGACAGAGAGAGACAGAGAGAGAGAGAGACAGACAGAGAGAGAGACAGACAGAGAGAGACAGACCGAGAGAGAGAGACAGACAGAGAGAGACAGACAGAGAGAGAGACAGGTGAGAAAGACAGACAGACAGAGAGAGAGAGACCGAGAGAGAGAGAGAGAGAGACAGACAGACAGAGAGAGAGACAGTTGAGAAAGACAGACAGACAGAGAGAGACAGAGAGAGAGAGACAGGTGAGAAAGACAGAGAGAGAGAGACAGACAGAGAGAGAGGTGAGAAAGACAGACAGGTAGACAGACAGACAGGTGAGACAGAGAGAGACAGGTGAGAAAGACAGGTAGACAGACAGAGAGAGAGAGACAGGTGAGAAAGAGACAGACAGACAGGTGAGAAAGACAGGTAGACAGACAGAGCAGTAAATATTCTCTGCATGCTCAGTGAGCGACAGGGACACTGTTGTGCTGGATGACAGCCTGTCTGTCTGACTGTCTCACCTCTTTGGGCAGACTCATTTTGACATGCAGCGGTTTCTCAGACATCAGGAATTCGAAGGTGGTCTCTGCTACTGGAAGCAGTTTACTGTTCTCGGGACTGAACTGGATCTTACGGATCGTGAGACGAACTGAACTCCTGCAGAAAGAGAAGGTGAAATTTAAACATCAAATAAACAGTAACTGAAACAAGGATATGTAATATTCTACAGTTCGATGGTGAAGCAGCTTTGCTCACAACCACTTGTTCTAATAATAAAATCGACTGTTGGACTGTGAGCTCACTGTTTGTCGATCTTCTCGTCCTGGTTCTCTCCACAAAAAGCTTTCACCTCAAACTCCACCGCACATTTCTGTCAGAGACAAACAGAGGCTTGAGAGGGAGCATGTTCACTATCTGCTCAACTTTACTGAGAACAAGCCACAACCAATCTGTCACATCAGAATCAGAACAAGGGATGTCTGAGGTTCAGTAAAGGTTTGGTGTGTTTAATGTCTGAAACTGGACTGGACTCAGACTGGATCTGACTCTGGATCACAGCGCAGTTACTCAAGCCAACAACAGCGTCTGCAGACATCATGTCACCCGGACGCTGAAGGTCCTCGTCACTGCAGAAGCTGGGTGAGATGATGTGATGATGTCGTTACCTTTCCCACATCAGAGGGTCCCGGCTGCAGAGCCACAGAACACGGCAGGTTGTCTGGAAACTGAAAACAAACATGGTTTAAATCAACTAAATCACTCATAGCATTTTTTGTCCAGCTTGTTCAGGGGCCGGTCAGGGGCCGGTCGGGGGCCAGTCGGGGGCCGGTTCAGATGAGAACGGTTTCTATTAACATGGAAAATTCAGGGATCTAAAATAAAGCCCCAAAGTCTCAGTGAAACCACAGATTCTAGGCTGCTGGTTCAAGCAGAACTTAGCAGGCTTAAAGCACGAGCAACCAGACAACAGGAATTCATCCTGACTGATGGTCAAACAGTTTAAGACAGAGGCAAAAAACCAACCAGGGCACACTGGGGGGACTCTGGAGACACCTGTGGGGAGGGAAGTCTGGGCTTTGTGACCGACTGTCGACTGGACCTGAGACCTGGACCTGGAAAACACTCCAACAGGTGGTTTTGTCTCGGCCTCAGAGTCTCACCTCGAAGAAGAAGGGGAAGGCGTTGTCTCCCAGCTTTCGTAACAGTTTCTGCTGGATCTTGGTGTGAGTCAGCTTCTCTTTGTCCTGCAGCTCGGGGTAGACCTGCCGGGTCACCAGGAACAGGTCCCTCCTGAAGGCCACACCCATCACATCCATGTCCTGACGGCCGTACCGAAAGGTGCACGACAGCATCACGTATACTGACGACACATGAAGATCACATTAACACCAACAGTCGATCCACAAACCTCAGTATCAACAGTTTTCACAGGAACTCTTTCTGTGGCAGGAAACAGTTGGAATAGTGTTTTTCAGTGAAAATCCTTTACAGGTCAATGTTCGGCTCAGCCTTACACAGTCATGCTCATGATGTGCACCACTGATTAGACCTTGTTCCATTCAAAGTAAGGTGGAGGACATGATATGTAAAGTTGTGCATCATCTGCATAAAATGACAAACGATCCCAAGACCAGAGAAAAAAGAGAAATCACACATTCACACAAACACTAGACAACAAACAAGAGAGTGAGCCGTACAGTGAATTAAAGGATCAGCTACTAAAACAGCAGATGTAAAATATTTTGATCATCCTAAAAGAACTGGACATAAAAGTCCTGTTTGCTTTAATGTTACCGTCTTGTCCTGTGTTTGTTTCCACTGTTATAAACACATTCTGTTCCATGTTTCAGTTCTGACAGCTGAGGTCAGTACTCAACCACGATGATCACTAATGAGGTTCAGAATCAGCAGGGTTTTACTGACCTTTCTTTCCCTTGAGCTGCACCGGGTCGATCACAACCACTCCATCTAAATGAGCCAGAGAGAAACAGACTGTCGAGTCCACATCACGTCTGCAACTTCACCCAGATCTCATGTCCCCCCACTGCCACCATTTTCACTGTTTCAGCTCCTGACGCGCTCAGAGAGGGTTAAAGGAACATGACAACACTTTCAAGTGAATCATCAGGGTCAGATGAGGAGACGGACGTCAGTGTTTTCTCAACGGAAATATCTCAGAGCCTTTTGGACAAAGACTCCTCGGCTGGACTGGAAGCAGCAACAGTGCAGTTTGTGTCCAGAGGGGGTGGAGCCTGTGGGATCCCAGGGTCCGGCACAGTCTGTCAGATCCTCCTGGAGTCAAACATAAAACTGCTTTTCAAAGGACTGAACTCACCAACTGGATCCACAGAGTCGCAGTGGTCCACAAAGTCTCTCTTGGCCATGTACACTGCCACCTGAAAGGCAGGGTTCACAGAGGGTTCACAGAGGGTTCACAGAGAGCCTCATCAGGGGTCTCTCAACAGGGACACTGGAGGCCCTGGACTGAAGTGTTCCTGCAGAACTTACCGACTTGTCACGGGAAACTTTCTTAAAGACGACGTGTTTGGGACTCATGGTGACCGACTGATGAGACGACTGCAGCTCAGAAAAGAGGTGAAATGTTTATGATCTTCAAGTGAAAACTACTAAAACAAACAGCTAAAATTATCAAGCCCTCACTTCTGCACAGTTTATATGTGACAACAGAATGACAAGCACACCTTTTGAATTTCAAAGTATTTCAATGAGCAGCCTGTGAAGGGTTAAATTTCCAGAGGCGGCTTCAGACAGACATCAGTTTCACTCTCCCTGACTTTGGGTCTTATTGTTCACACTGGCTTGAAAATGAACTGACGTGACCTGATTATCTGAAAATATCAAATCTAAAAATTGAAAAAATGAATTAAGCCACAGAGCAAACATTGAATGAAACATTTTGCCGTCAGTATGACATCACACTCAGTAAGGTTTTACTGGAGTCAGGATGTGAGAGCAGAGGAGACAGAGACTGACCTGAGAGCAGCGGCCTGAGCAGCAGGAGGATGATCACACTCAGAGCCTCAGAGCTGCCTTTATACCGGACACACACACAGCCTGGTCAGCACACACATCATTACACACACACAGATAATCCTGCAGCTCGTCACTGTGGCAACCAGCACAAAGCTCGTCCTTAACAACATGAGAGACGTTGTTTATCTCTGTCACTGTTTCTGATGCAGCTCCTTCAACATCCTGCCCCCGTGTGGACACGTCCCTGTCGTCGTGTCTGACGCCTCCTCACAGTTTACCTGCTTCCCTGAACCACAGGGAGTCGCTTCTGCTCCAGGCTGCTTCAGTTTCACAGACTGAAGGAGCCGAAACACACAGCTGGAGAATAATGTGGAAAATCAGATTCTGGCTGTTGCTGGTCTCAACAATCTGGACTGAAGGTCTAGTGTCAGACCTGAACCTGTGAGGAGCAAAGACTCAACGAGCTGAGCCAGAGCATGTGACGACAGCTGAGAGACTGCGGTCTCTCTTTTCTTTCACTGTGGCAAACAGTTTTCTTCAGAGCGACTATTGATTATCAATGAATATTATTAATGTTATTCTCACATAATGTGATCAGCAGGGTGAGTCTCTGCTGAGCCGATAAGTTGCTGTCAGTCCGACTCAGCAGTCTGTCCGCTGACATCAGCAGCTTACACTCACACTCACACACGCTCTCACACACACACACACTCTCACACATACTCATACACTCACACATACTCATACACTCACACTCACACACATACACTCACACTCTCACACACACACACACACACATACACTCACATACACACACACACACACACACGCTCTCACCAGTTGGAGCTTCTACCTGCTGAGCTGAGTGTGAGACCGTTGCCAGTGAGACTAATAATGGAGATTATTGAGAGTAACAGAAATGCAGATTTCCACAAATCAAGCTCCATCCAACGCTCAGTGAATCCTGAGTCCAACCAGCAGCTTCACACTGTGCGGGAAAGAAGAAGAAGCCTTTAAGGTTTCAGGTGAGAGACAGGCGGCCAGATGGTGAGAGCAAAAGAGCAATGAGCAGTGCCTGCCCCACCGTGGGCTCGGCCCCCCACCTTCAGTGAGCACCGTGGGCTCGGCCCCCCACCTTCAGTGAGCATCGTGGGCTCGGCCCCCCACCTTCAGTGAGCACCGTGGGCTCGGCCCCCCACCTTCAGTGTGCGCCCTCCCCTGACTGACTGTGATGACTGGCCAGGTTAAGAGGCAGCTGGAGAGACCCCACCTCGGCGAGGCCCCAGGGTTCTGAGGACCTGCACAGCTGCTTACCGAGCTCATGTGGCAGTCCATGATGCTGATGTAGCTCCTGCAGAGCTCACTCTCATCCCTGTGTGAATCACATTCAGCATCATCCAGTCAGAAGCTGCATGTGATGAGTGTGGACACGCCCACCTTCTCCTGACCCCTGGCTCCCTGACAGACAGACCATAGCACTCTGTCTGATAGATGGTGAGCATCATGGAGCTCCTCAGGGAACTGTTCTGTCTCCACTGGTGTTCACCCTGTTCAGCTCTGACCTGCAGCACAGGACCAGGTCCTGCCACTGCAGAAGACTCTGCTGACTCTGCAGCGGTCGGCACCAAGACCAAGGAGGTGGCGCCGACAGCCCCTGTGTGTCCTGGGACAGGAGGGGGACACGGTGGACTACGAGGACCTGCAGAGGGCTGAGACTCACCTGCTTAGATTTAACTTGGGGTTATGAAGGAAAGTCCGGGTGTCTCAGCTGATGTTCATCGGTTTGTTGAGTCACTGTGAACTGGAGTTAACTGAGTCTCTGCACGATGACTCAATGTCGGAGCTGAAAGAAACGTTCAGGGCTGAATGAAGCGAGGAGAGCGACGGAGTCAGACACAGTGACTTCAGTAGCTCAGTGCTCTTGTCTCTGTTCTGTCTCACAGACTGGTCTGCTCTTTGTAATATGACTGTGAACCCAGCCTCCGTCTGAGAGACAGAGCTGCTCCTGAAGCTCCTCCCTGTCACCAGGACACAGACAGAGCTGTCAGTGAGTGAAGACCTGCTCCTGAAGCTCCTCCCTGTCTCCAGGACACAGACAGGCTGTTGGACTCTGCAGCTCAGTCTCAGGCTCCACTCGCTCTCTTCTCTGCTTCAGTCCAACCTGTAGACTCAAGCCTCAGCTACTGCTCTGACGTACGTGTAAACTGCACTGTGTATCTTTTATAATGGTGTTCACAAAAACAATAGAACAAATGAATCTTGTGCTCAGACGCTGGGACTGTTGAGGAGGCGCCGAGCTCGGGAACCACTGATGTCAACACAGACTCGTCGTTCTCTTCTTCTCAGCATCACCTCAGAGCTTCAGTTCATCCAAAGAGCAGCTGGACCAAATTTCACTGTCCAATCATTTCAACACACAGAGCGTGAGAGCAACTGTTCACCCATCAACGACTGACCTGCTGACTGACGGACTCCCCCCCTGTCAGGGACACGCCCAACAGGAAGTCAGCAGACAGACACTCCACCTCGAAGAAACAATCACTGTCATTCCACAGATGAGGAGAAAAACCACTGGAAGAGTTTCAGAGGGAAACATGGCCAGATCTGACTGTGATTTATTCTGGTTGCACACACACACACAGACACACACACATTAGTGAGGACGGCGTTTCATTCATCTCTCAGCTGCTTGTTCTGCTCACTGTTAAACACTTGAATCCTCTTTTACTTCCAGCTGGAGCAAGTTTTAAAGTTTGAGTTTGTGTGACGGCAGCTTGTTTCCTGGAACATTAAAATCTTCTGAACGCACCCGAAAACATAAAAGGTAAACATGAGTCTGAAGTGGTTTTCATGTTGGACGTGTGGGCGAGAGGCAGAACAACAAGCAGCTGGATACAGGTCAGGTTCAGTCAGTCAGCTGACGAGTTCAACAAGAGCAGCTCCACCAAACGTCCTCCTCAGTGTCTCTGACTCCGCCCCCCCGCAGGCCGTCACACGTCCACTGAACTGTCCTCCTCCGTGTCTCTGACTCCGCCCCCCCGCAGGCCGCACGCTGCAGGCCGTCACATGTCCGACCACAGGATGGCCTTGCTGCCCTTCTCCACACTGGCCACGTAAGCTCCTGAAGGTGACCAGGACACGGAGTTGATGGCAGAGCTGCAGACACAAACAACAACGAGAGCTCTGAGTCAATCATTCTCTTGTTCTACATTCACCAACACGTTCCAGCTCTCAGCTGCACTGAGCCCCTTTACACTGTTTATCACATCTGAGTGAGCGAGTGAGTGAGTGAGGTGAGTGAGGTGAGCGAGTGAGTGAGGTGAGCGAGTGAGGTGAGTGAGTAGGTGAGTGAGTGAGCGAGTGAGTGAGCGAGCGAGCGAGTGAGTGAGCGAGTGAGTGAGGTGAGCGAGTGAGTGAGTAAGGTGGGTGAGTGAGGTGAGTGGGCGAGTGAGTGAGTGAGTGAGTGAGCGAGGTGAGTGAGTAAGGTGGGTGAGTGAGGTGAGCGAGCGAGTGAGCGAGGTGAGTGAGTGAGCGAGGTGAGTGAGTGAGCGAGGTGAGTGAGTGAGTGAGTGAGGGAGTGAGCGAGCGAGTGAGTGAGTGAGTGAGCGAGGTGAGTGAGGTGAGTAAGGTGGATGAGTGAGGTGAGCGAGCGAGTGAGCGAGGTGAGTGAGCGAGCGAGTAAGTGAGCGAGCGAGGTGAGTGAGTAAGGTGAGTGAGCAAGCGAGCGAGTGAGTGACCAAGGTGAGTGAGCGAGCGAGTGAGCGAGGTGAGTGAGTGAGCGAGGTGAGTGAGCAAGCGAGTGAGCGAGGTGAGTGAGTGAGCGAGGTGAGTGAGCGAGCAAGGTGGGTGGGTGAGTGAGTGAGCGAGGTGAGTGAGCGAGGTGAGTGAGCGAGCGAGGTGAGCGAGTGAGCGAGGCCTGTTGTTGAGGTCATAGCTCAACAACAGGCTGAAGACACTTGTGCTGTGTGAAGTTATGTCTTGTCAGACTTGACGACATGTTGCAGGTGAGCCACAGCCACAGCAGCTGTTTTGTCCCGTGTCCTGTCACATCTAAACCTGATGAGTGCCAATGTTTCCTTGTCAAGTCTCTGGGATCACTTCGGTTCTTACTTGTGGTTTCGGTCCAGTGTTCGGTCCACTTTTCCCGTCAGCACGTTCCAGACGTACAGAGCTCCATCGGCTGATCCTCCGGCCACGTAGCTGCCGTCAGGACTGAACACAGCACACAAACATGTCACGTCAGCGTGTCGCCTCCGACTTTGATCAGAAACAAACTTCAGTCTAAAGTTTGTTCCATGTGAGACTCAGCTGTGCCTCATAATCAGCCCTTCTCATTCACGAGTGCTGTTAAACCGGGAGATGCAGTTCAAACTAAGGGGCCTTGAGTTAAGATTTTTTTGTTGATCTAATAAGATTTGGACACATGGCTCATAAATGTATGCAATAAACTTATAATTTCTGAAAGAAAAAAAAGAAAATTCACAAGTGAGCACAAGTACTACTGTATTGTGATATTACTGTGTTTCCTGCAGTAACACAGCTGTACTTGTAGTACAGGGCAGAATCCTCCCTCACATGGAGACTTTTAATGTGAAACACCTGTAAAGTGCTGAGTGTCACCAACAGCAGGTCAACAGCCAATCAGTGATGAGAACTACTGAATGAAAACAGGATGGTTTTTGTTCTGGTCCATTAACAACAGCCTACAAAGACGAAACACTGTCTACAATATATTTATATATTTCAAACAACATTCACTAAAATCTGTGAGTTATTGGATCACATTAAATCCAGTGACGATGATGTCATCAGTGACGCTTCACATGGTCACAGCTTCCAGTTTCAGCTCACCTGAAGGTCACTCTGGTCCAGTCAGCTCCACACTTGAAGCCCTGAGCACTGAAAAAAGCCCAACAACACACACAGTCGTCAGGTGCCGGCTCACAGCTACACTTTTAATCAGGCTCTTCATTATGGACGAGGATAACACCAGACGACACGAGTCTGTGGTCTCGGCTCAGCTGAAGGTCTGTGTCCTTCTGGAAAAGTCCCCTGAAACATCAGAGCTCACCTGAAGGTCTGTCTGACAGCGTTGCTGCGCAGGTCGATGATCTTCACCAGGTCGTCTCTGGAGCAGGTGAGCAGCTCGGTGCGGTCGTGGTTCAGGTCCAGAGACGTCACTCTGCCCAGCAGCTCCAGCTCCCGGACGATACTCTCCGCTCTGACACACACAGACACACACACTTAGCAGCACTTACTTCAAGGATTTCCACTGGATTCCATGGACGCTGATGAAAAGTTCAGCAGTTCATGTAACTGCAGGTCTTCCACCATGTTTTAAACATCTGTGTGAGACAACATGTAAAATGGATATCTGATGTTTTGAGCTCATCTCCATCTCAGATGATCATGTGATCAGTGTCTGGATCTGTGAAAACTCATGTGACAGCAGACAAACACACCGTCATCAGTATTAGCTCCGACCACATCAGGAGGTGGTGCCGAGGTCTCACTGACCTGATGTCCCAGAATCGAACTTTCTTATCAAAGTGTCCACTCATGACGCACTGCTCCGTGCACACGATGTCATTACAACTGGAGCCAGCGAACACAGTCTTCATACCTGCACAGGGGAGAGGGCAGGTGGTTGGACAGGTGGAGAGTGAGGTCACAGCGTCCGAACGCATGATAACAAGAGGCAGTGATCGAATGTATGAATGTTTGTACTCTCTGGACTCAGCACAGTACAGTCCACAAAGAGCTGCTCTATCAGACCTGTGCACCTGGTCCCAGGTCCAAGGAAACATGTAAAAACTGTCCAATCACGTACAGACTTTACTGCGCAGGTCCCACAGTTTGAGCGTTCTGTCGTAGCTCCCAGAGACGATCCGAGCGTTGTCCAATAGGAAGCGAGCTGACAGCACCTTCCCACTGTGACCTGTTAAGGTGTGCTGGCGGGCGGACACACACACACACACACACACACACACAGATTATTATAGGTACATTGACAATCATCTCTTTGTCCATACAGACAGACAGACAGAAAGAGAGAGAGAGAGAGAGAGAGAGAGAGAGAGAGAGAGAGAGAGAGAGAGAGACGTGTCACAGAACATTTCTGTTGATGAAACTCGGTTGTGTCCTTATGGTCTCAGGAGTGGAGTGAGATCAGCACTCAGGCCCCGCCTCCTCAACCTGATGTTCCATGCTGATTGGTTCTGTTGGATGTCGGTTATCATCACACTGAGCCTGTAGGATCTCTATACAGACTCGCACTGTGATGTCACATCCTGTTTGTCAGCAGCTCCTGGGACCACCACTACACCACTAGAGCATGATGGGAGCAGAGTGCAGGGGCTGCTGGGAACTAAAATGGCTTAGAGGGGGGACCTGAGGTTCAGACCTTTTACATCACATCACTGACCAAGACTGACTATCAGTGAACCATCAACAGACTTGTTAAACCTTGCTCCGTGATTATCTGCTCCCTCAGCTTTCCCAGCTGAGCTCATTCCAGTTCCTGGAACATGATGAAGAACTGAACTGAACTGAAGTGTTTCCAGATAAACCTTCTGAAAGGTCCCAATAAGAACAATAATCTATTTGAAATAAAACTAAGAAAAGCCTCAGGTCGGTTTCCAAATATCAAAACTCAGGAAACTAAACCTCTTTGTGTTTTAGAATATTGGTCCAAAACAAGATGTGAAAGATATTTTTGTATCATCTTCTGTCACTTTTTAACCCGAACGATTCATCAAGAAAATCATTTGTTGGTTAGTTGACAAAAAAAAATAATCACTTTCTATGTTCTACTTTAACTGATTTGAAGTGTCAAGTCGCTCACAATATAAAAACTAAAAGGAGCTATGATTTTTTTTTAAACTTTTATTCTTCCTCTGTTCTGAGTGTGTTGATTCTGACAGATCCAGCCGACATTTTATTCTCACAACTGTTTGTTTTTGTCAAATTCGAATGAGAACTTCTTTCTGAAAGAAGGGCTGTTCTCCCACTTCTGATCTACCTGCACTTGTTCTAGGCAGGTGCAGCTTCACTGTCTGACACAGCGTGAGAGACTCACCCTCAGCCTGTAGTCGTCCACAGTCCAGATCCGACTGGCGAAGTCATTCGAGGCAGCCAGCAGGTACGAGCCCTGAAAACAAGACAGAACACATTCAACTGACGGGAAGCAGCTGCTTTATTATTAATTCCATTTTATATGTGAGGGCAAAAACATCCTTAATACTTATTAAGAGTGTAAGACTTAAACTTTTCAGATGATTAATTAACTGTTTTATGCATTTTTCAAGCAAGAATGCAGAATATTCTGAGGTTTCAGCTTCTTAAAGTCTGCCCAAGTCCTTGGCTCATAAACTGAGAAAATACATCAAAGTTCATCAGTTTTTTAATTCCACGACCGTTCGTGACCAGGTTTCTCAGCACATTCTCATATATTAAGGTAATATATAATTCAAGATAACACCAAAGATTAAAAACTAAACCAAGAAAGACAGACTCACAGCGCTGTCGAATTCAATGCTGGTGATTCCAGCGTTACTGCCAGTCAGAGCTCCTTTAGGCTCACAGCGACCTGAACAAAAACACACAGAGGAAAAGTCAGAAGAGGTCAAAGCAGCAGGCAACAGTTCAGATTAACTCCCACCTGAGACACAGAGCAGCTGTAAATACTGAAGACTGAACAGAACTTTCTCTGTTGTCCACAACTATCACAGGGTTAAATGAGTTGAATTATCAAAGGGTGAAGGTTTCTTCCACCTCCTCCTGTCCCTGGTTTGCAAGACTATAACTCAGTCAGTACTGTGCATGTAAATTTTGGAAAGACTGTTGGACCTTGTTTAAGTTGCGTTACTTGTACTTTCAACCTGAACTCACCAGCGACAACCTCCCACAGTTTCACCCTGCGGTCCATCCCTCCTGTTGCCAGGAGACGAGATCCGGGGCTGAACCTCACAGCGTTGACCTCGCCGTCGTGAGCTTCCTGAACACATACACAAAGAACAGAGTTTAATTGTGAGCCAATCAAAACTTTCCACTGAGCACATGCTCTTTTTCTGTTGGTCTGAAAACTTGACATCAGCTCCCTCCTACTCCTCAGCCCAACACTCTGCTGACTGGCTCTGCTGGATGTCAGTCATCATCACACAGTGAAGCTGCAGCATCTCTGCACATTCTCACACTGTGGAGTCATATCCTGACAAATATTTGTAGAAACATCATTTAAAAGGATGGCACTATCCTCAAGTAACAAATGAAGTGAACTTTGTTCCTCCCCTGACGTACAAACTAAAACTACATTAAGCAAACACAAGTTCTGATATGTTGAACAAACACCCTGTTTTAAATATCTACATGCCTGCACCAGCCTGACAAGGGTCACAATCACTGCCGTTACTTTTTTAAAATCTCAAACCCAAGTCTGACTTTCAAGAAATCATTTCCAAAAATAATTTAATTAATTAAATAATACAACAGCAAACAGAGAATCTGTCACAAAGGCTCAGAAGTTGCCAGTTAATGCGTCATCTAAAATGGTCTCCCAGTCAAACCGTCACATGTGATCATCAGGAGCTGAGATACTTACAAACACATGCAGAGCAGTGGAGGGGACTCGGACCTCTGCACACACTCCTGAAGGGGCTTCAGTATTTTCAGTTGAGGTGCTGAAAGAGTTGGCAGTTCGACGCCTGCTGAGGAAGAGGAGCACTGTCAAAAAACAATCAGTCTAATCACAGAATCAGTGACATATAAATATAGAAAATGTGTGTAATTATAAAGAGTGAGGCAATTGTGTAGGAAGTCTTCCACTAACTAAATGGATCACAAGTCGAGACACATCGCGACCTGTCGGATTCAGCTCACTATTGGAATCCCTGCTAACACAGACAGAAGGAATGCTTTGACATTTTTATTGCCTTAGTTTTGGTACTGAAAACTACCATTGAAAAACCACAACTACTGAAAGTTTTACAACAAAACAATCAACTGAATGCACTCAGCAGGTGGACGTAACTGATGTGAATGATGTCCAGGACAAAAGAAAACTTTAAGTAGTGTAAGTGGAGTTCAACAGTCCAATCGGTTACACTCATGAGGAAAATTAGACATATGACTCATATGTGGTTCTACGATCTCTGCTGACCTGAGAGGCTGAGCTCACCAGCTCCGCTAACCAATCACATGCAGTGAGTCCCATTTTAATTACTTTAATGCAGCCAAATCGTTCTCACATAGTTCATAACGGAGTCCTAAAATAAGCTTGTTGCCAGTGTGTGAGTTGAACTATACTGTCAACAGGAATATCACACATAACATGATCAGTGTTAGAGTGCATCAGTTTGTGTGAGAAAACAAAGACCTGGACTCAGCTGGTTCCTGCTGTGCATTTACTGACTGTCTAATGGACTGAATTTACTTCAGTTGACATTATCTGAAACTGTGCAGCAGAAAAAAAACAGCCAGTCATGTCTTTGACTGCCGTCCAGTTCTGTCTTCTCTCAGTGACCAGTCAAAGTTTATTAACCAAGCTCAAAGTGCAAACAGATGCATAAAAGAACATGATATTAAGTGCAGCCAAGTGAGAGGAAAATGCAACAGAAAACGTCTTTAAAAGAAAAAGCTCCTGGATGTCAACATTTCATCTGAGGCTCAAACTTTGTCCAGTGGAAAATTAACTTTCATGCTGACTGTCTCCAGGTAAATTCTCCTTCAGACCGAGTGTGCGTTTAATTCCAGGAGGCGGTCAGGGTTTTCTGTCTCTACTGATATCAGTGCCAGCAGCTGTCTGAGGTTGTGGTTGAACAAAATGATTTCTACACAGACTGAATCAGTATAATACATTTAAATAAATTCAGAAAGTTAAAAGAAGTTGTTCAGATTCAAGATTACTATTCCCACACAATGTGAATTTAAAGATCTCATTTGAAATTAAAGACCAACTTAACAGCAGCTGTCAGTCTCTCTTTAGTCTCCAGTGGTTTCTCACTGTACGTCAGTGATGTACAGGTGTGCTCCAGGACACTATGACATCACTGCTGGGTGCAGTTACAGGTGCATCTCTGACCACAGACAAATGGCTCACCGGTGACTGGGACTGGCTGTGGTCAGAGCAGAAATGAGCTAAAGGTACAGTCACATTATGCTCTTGATTTCCCTGCACGCTGTGATGCCACATGTCTGATGAACAAACACTGATCAGATTGAATGGTTTGTACTCTGTGGTGTAATATAAAACATAATGAGAAAACAAGCTACAATAATAACTTCTCCATTTCCAAACCCGGCCTCTATTGGAGATCAGACTTAAACAGGAAACATGCTTTAATTTGTCTGTCCAGAAGGAGCAAATATTTGTATAATGGAAATGTGATGTTACTGTATCTTTAACCTTTAAACCAGAGTGGACAGAGAAACACTGCTGTTCATAATGATAACTCTTACCTTTGAACTCAAATTCAAATGATCAAATACAAATTCAGATCAACAAGAATCACCTTCAGTTCCAGCTGGCACAAACATCCTGCAGGTGAGTGTAGCACAGAACAAACTGAAGGCATAAACTGTCCATTTGTGGGGATCAACAGGATCATGAGCATCATCATGTTGTTAGAGGGATCAAATCAGAACATCCACAAAATGGCCTCTGTAACACTTTATCAACACAGAAGCAAAAACACTACATGCCTCTGGAACTAATCATTGATTTAGTATTGAGATTATTGCCAAGAATAATCACTTCACTACAAACTTCACCATGTGTTCACAATGTCAGCAGAATGATCAACAAGTCCACAGACGTTTGTTGTGCTCAGAGGAGAACGATGAGGCTGAACCCGCTCTCATCTTCTGCTGACAGCCAATCACAAGACAGCTTGCTGAGAAACCTTTAATACTAGGAAGCTCTCTAAAACCACTTTTAAAGCTGGTTCTGGTCCATTGCCCCCTGGTGATTTGATTGACCATCTGTAATCAATTAAACTCGATTGGACGATCTGAACGTTGAAACGAATGCTCAGCCCTTTAGCTAAATGCTAACACATATAATGTTTACACTGTTCACGATGTTAGCATGTTAGTATGCAGCCATTAGCTAATGAGCAGAAAACACAAAGTCCAGCTAAGGCTGATAGGAATGTCATTAGTTCTGCAGGTATTTGGTCATAAACCAAATTGTTGGACACATTAACTTGCTGAACTGATGATGGCGCTAGATAAAAAAATAAGTCACTATAATCATTACAGTTCATCAAGAGGGGAACACGAAGGCCTGAAATGATTAATTGAATAGCCCAGTGATAGAAATATAATCTAAACCATTTTTAGAACCAATTAATCATTTCAGTCTTTTATTGAGCAAACATTGTGAAGAACTGTAACATTTCGCTGGTTCCAACTTCTGAAACGTCAACACAATTTCTGTTTTTCTCAGTTTTCTCTCTGAGTGAACTAAATCTGTCAACAAGGACTCCGGGACGCTGTGATTGGCCTTTTTCATTGTTTTCTGACATTTCATAAATAAAAGGGTTAACTGAAAAAAATATTCAGAAAATGTATTGATAATAATTGCTACTTGCAGTCAGAGTTGCTTAAATCAGCTGCCATGACAATCAACCCAATAGTTGTTGAGATCTGTCAGTCTGGACCAAATGACATCATCATCCCTCCAGTCTGCTAGCAAGGCTCATAAGACTGGAACTGATCACATTCACTGCAGTTAGAAAGTCTAAAGTCAACGAGTCAGTCAGCAACCTGCCAATCACAGAGCTGACAGTGTGAACAGGTGAACACACACAGTCGTTCACCTGGAGTGTGGTGGGACGAGTCCAGGATGAACACACTCAGACATGCTGCAGACAGACAGACACAGACAGGTAGTCAATCACAACAAGGACAGTCTAGACCCCCAGAGACCTGCAGAGACCAGGACAAACAAATGGACACAGGTGACTGATGGTCTTTGAGCTACATACCCAAATATGTTGGAGATGGAGTCCAGCAGACCACCAGGAGGAGGCTGGGAGATTTTCTTACTGCAAAACATAAAAACAAACTTAGTCAAAAAATATCAAGCATACTCGTTGATGTCTGACAGCCCAAACCCCAAAAGAGCTTCAGTTACAAAGATGGGAAACTGAAAAAACTGGGAGTGGAAAGGATCTTGGTTTTGACTGACAAAATAATACTTCAAGTTGTTGAACAACTGACTGATTGTTGCAGCTCTTGTTAAAAACAATACATAAAAGAGCCTCTTTTATAAAGCTTGCATACGCACAAAACGGGGCGGGGAGTTGCACATGCCTCTTCCTGGGGACATGGAAGAAAACTGCTCTGTCTGTCCCTGCCGCTATTCTACATACTCGTTTGAGCCTCTTAGCGATCATAAGCTAGGTTATTAGCCTACAGAGAGAGAGAGAGAGAGAGAGAGAGAGAGAGAGAGGGAGAGAGACAGAGAGAGAGAGAGACAGACAGACAGAGAGAGAGAGAGAGAGAGAGAGACAGACAGACAGACAGAGGGAGAGAGAGAGACAGACAGACAGACAGAGGGAGAGAGAGAGACAGAGAGAGAGAGAGAGAGAGAGAGACAGACAGAGGGAGAGAGAGACAGAGAGACAGAGAGAGACAGACAGACAGAGAGAGGGAGAGAGAGACAGACAGACAGAGAGAGAGACAGAGAGACAGACAGACAGAGAGAGGGAGAGACAGAGAGACAGAGAGAGACAGACAGACAGAGAGAGGGAGAGAGAGACAGACAGACAGAGGGAGAGAGAGAGAGAGGGGGGGGGGGGGGAGGCTGAATTCGGACAAAGCAGGAGAAATGTCATTTTCATGTTACAACCCTGAGCTTGTTGAACAAGCCGTGTGATAAATGACTTATTTGACACATCAGTGTAGCTTCTCATCGCCTGCTCTCTGACACACGGAGCTGCCGGTGTAGTCACTATGCCACACTCGCTGGCCGTCCCAAGTATGGAGGTGATTTTACTGTCCGGTGGTGCGGGCTCGGGTGTGCCCTCACCCCCACCGGTGAGACGGTGCCGTGCCACTCTCCTCTTGGCCTCCACCTTTAGATCCGACCACTTTTTTTTTTTTTTTTAACTTCTGCCTCAGATCGCTCTGTGTCACTCACACTATGAACTGTGGTGACGACGTGCTGCCACTCAGTTTCTTTCTTTTTATTAGTGACGTGACTGTGACCACCAAACAAAACACCTTATCTGTCCTCCACCTCACCCACAAGCATCTCGGTTTCAGTAAAACTTCTTTTTCTAGTTTTCTCTGCCACGATGTAGCGTAAGATGCCATGGATCAGCAGGTGTATTTACATGGTGCTTTGCATTGACCATTCATGGTAAAATGTGGGCGTGTCGAGGGCGGGATGTGAGGTGGATCCAGCTGCACAATCTTCCAGGCAGATTGTGATTTATAAAGGGAACATTGCGTGCAAGTGTGTGGACGCACGGTTTTATAAATCAGGATATTTCTTTGGCGCACGCCATTTTCAGCTTTTGAGCGTACGCAAACTTTTAGTGTGAATCCTACGCATTGTTTTATAAAAGAGGCCCCAGCACTGTAAATTTGACTCTGTGGAAACTCAGCCACATTTAAAGAAATCAAACAAAAAACAAGCCTGAAGAGAGTCTGCGACAATTATTTCTTATGTTTAATCATCTCATTGTCATCATTTTAAAATCAGGACTAAAGTTTTGACAGCTTCTGAATCTTGTTAACGTTTAGTCGACACTGACACAACAGTTTGAACAGATTCATTATACCATGTTATAATCTAAACGTCATTAACATTACAAACACATTAGGGTCAATGTCTGTGGACTATTTATATGATGACATTAGAACAGCAACTAACTATTTCTTTCCCGTATTAATCAAAAAGGAAAAAACTGAGTCTGAATGAGTCTTGCTGGACCACCAGTCCAAAGGCATTTCAGGCAGAGAACCTGGAACCAAAGAACTGTTTTGAAAAATCTAAAAATCTCTACAGATTAATATTCTTGCTGATCAACTAATTTACTTATCGTTTCAATTTGGAAAATGATCCTATTCACAGTTTGTAGATAAGCAGGACAGAGACTGGTCTCACCTGGGGGTTCTGCTGAGCGGTCTGTTGGGGGAGGTCTCTCCACCCCCCTTCCCTCCATCCTCAGCCAGGACCTCAATGTCGTCGTCCCTGAGGACACAAACCCTGAGTCAGTGCTGGAGTTCACCTTTCTGTGACACTGCCTTAAAATAGGATCATTTAGAAGATCATAAAAGATGGACTGACGGGTCGACAGGCAGAGGCTCTTTGGCAGCGTCGGCCAGTTCCTTCTGCAGTTTGGCCTGTCTGCGTCTGAAACACAAACACCTGAGAGTCAGTCACAGTATCAAAGCCATCAGAGTGTGCTCCATCCTCCAGGTGTCCAATCTACCTGCTGTCCTTCTCGTTCTCTGCGTTGAGTTTGTTGGCTTCCTGAGCCTTCTCAGCCATCCAGCGGGACACCAGCTCCTGGTTGTCCTCTGTGGTTTTCCTCAGCTTCTCCTCCAGGGCAGAGAAGGTGATCTGCAGGGCGTCGTACTCATCCTTCAGGGTCTGGTTTGCCCTCTCCAGGTCCTGCAGGGAAACAGGAAGTCATCACATCATCAAAACTACATCATTCAGTCTACATGCATGATACAGAGTCCTATAACCTGTAAGGTGAAAGTAGTGTGATGGCAACAGGAGCATCTGAAGTCCTACAATGATAAATACATTGATGAAATTAATAAACTTGACGAAGACAAACAGGTGTCTGCAACATCCCACTACTCATAAATACAAAGCACTCGCACAAACTCCCACAGGACATTAAAAATAAATCAAAGCTATGGAGCCAATTTCCTGCCAAAACCTGACATGATTGACACGTGACTGGGTTTGTGGTTTGCCTTTATGCCTCAGCTATGATAACAGTTAACTTTATTTATATGACCTATGTCAGTCCATACGAAGCCATGTTTGTTCCCTGCTCCCGACACTATTTACTTTATTTTACATGTCTTACACACACAACTTTCTCTTGCCACTGTAGGTTAGGTACTGTTGGCACAGTAAGGAGGAACTTTTGCAAATTGGCAAAGCTCACCGAGAGCGTGTCAGTCACAACCTTTTGGTCTATGACTTCCTTCTGCATCTGGACCCCGCCAACTCAGACACAGCAACACTGGCCTCGGCCGAGGGACACCGCGCCCGAGGTGGAGACGTGGCAAGAGAGAGTGAGCTGCATGCTCGGTCACAGGCTGGAGCTATGCGACCACCGCTACCTAGTCTGCTGCTGGACAGCGTACCAGAGGGTTCTCTCAAAGTTCCATCAGCACGTGAGCTTTCCCACGAAGGAGAAGAACTTCCTAGATCAAGTCTACAGCAGCGCACAAGGCTGCAGCCACATCTCAGAGTTCCTCTGTCCAGCCCACAGACAGCTCCTCAAGCAAGCACCCCAGTGACAAGGACTATTATAGTCCCAGACTGGGATGAGTTTAAAAGTGCTGCTCTGAGAGGACCTGAACCTGACTAGAGGAATATGCCTCCACAGTAACTGGACATATTAGCACATGTGTCCGCAACATTGTTCCCACAAAACACTGCAGGACATAAATCCAGGACAACAAGCTTCTATTCACAGGCCAACAGGCAGCTGAATCAGCAGCATCAAACACAGTCTCAGTAATAACTGGACTGAACAATACAGACACTGACACTGTTTACATGTTCTTCATTTTTATGTGCATACTGTGCAATGACTCTGCTGATGTGTACACACACGCTCATATATAAATATATAAATATATAAATAAATATATATATATATATATATATATATTTATTTTACATGTTGCACAGCTCACTTTACATTTTAACTTTTGCATTTTTTAACTTAATTCGTATACTTAAATTCCTTGTTTCTTAGGTTACTATTTACCTTTATTCTTTCTTTGTACAGTCATGAAGGGAGCAGACAGAACAAGAATTAGCTTGTATGGTGTAACCGCTGTGTTTCTTACTATACAGGTGACAAGAACATTTCTTCGTCTCTTCTTGATACTTTAATCACAGGTTATTTATGATCTGTGCTCACATGTCAAACATAAATGTTTCCTCCCCCACCGTATTTTTTGTCTATGTAGGATATATGTACTTGTAAGACAAGCTCTGTTTGTGTCTGAAGCACAATAAGAAATATCTTGTGTGTCTATGTTGATAGGCACATGTTTTGAAAATCACACTGTGTTTGCTAGTGAATCATAGGGCATTTGTAAAACGTGGTTTGTTTGTTCGTCACGTTTTGGCAGGAAGTTGGCTCCATATGCAGACATCATTAACAATCATCACCTCCTAAACACAACTGGCTGCTTCTGTATTAGCCAACTGAACTGAACTAATACCATTCATTCAATGTTTTGAAGCATTATCTTCAGAGCACAGCTGAGTCGGTCTAGGTCAGGGGTGGGCAATTAATTTTCCCACGGGGTCACATGGGAAACAGAGACTGTTGTGGAGGCTGTATCAATAGGCTGAACTCAACTCTGCTCAATATTAATTTCATCTCTTTGTAAAAGCAGTAAATAATATGGCTTTTAATATGCTATGACTGGTCATATCACTATTTACTCACCATTCATGCAAACAACTGTGAACAAAAGGTGCACGTTTTCACATTTTAAATTAACTTTATACAAAGTGCTATTACTATTTTGTTTGTAGTCCAATTATGTTTTCTTTGTGGGAAATCACTTTGTGGTTTTGGCTGCTGTGTCCCTGGATGTGCAAAACTTGGTAAAAAGGCCTTGTCGCTTTTGCAGCTTAGCTAGCCACACTTCAGAAATATATATCTCTATTTCACCACTGTAATGAAATTTACTTAATGTTTCCTGTCTGTTCAGACTGTGAAGGTCTCAGGTTGAAAACTTGAGATCAGCTCCCTCCTACTCCTCAGCCGGACGCTCCATGCTGACTGGTTCTGTTGGATGTCAATCATCACACTGAGTCTGTAGGATCTCTGTACAGACTCACACTGCGATGTCACATCCTGTTTGTCAGCAGCTCCTGGGACCACCACTACACCACTAGAGCATGATGGCAGCAGAGAGCAGGGGCTGCTGGGAGCCAGAGGGCAGCAGGAGAGGATTGTGGGTGATCAGACCTTTTACTTCTCATCACTGACCTTCATCACGTCTCTAAAGCCTGAACCAATTAAAGCTGCATATGTATTATTACGACAGTGGTGGTAAGCAGGTAATAATCAAGCTACTGTTTAAATCCATCAATTTAATTTAATTACTCCCCTAAATGTGTGACAGCCCAACACACTGTATGAGTGGGATGAATTTACCTGAACAAAAATGAGTCATTTGAGCTAGCTGGAGCAGTAGTATGTATGTATGTGTGTGTGTGTATGTTCATGACATTGAGTGGTGCTTGTTTTTAGGTTACTCCCCCCCCCCAAAAAAAACAAATCACTCCAGTGTGAGACACACAAATACACAGTCCTGCTCCTGCTCAGCCACGTGTCCTTTTCTGCGTCTGGCACCATGTCTGGTCACTATATGTTCCTCACACAACATTTTGCTTTATCTTGCACATCATTCCTACCTCAACTACTGCATTATTACTCATAGGACCAGTGGTTACTAGGTACTTGTTTGTTGCACTGTATGTTGTTTTTGGCTCTAGTTATGTGCTGCGTTGTTTTGTTTCACTGCTGCTCCAACAAACGAACAAATAAAGTACACCTATCTATCTATCTTATGATGAAAAGAAAATGGCACCTTGCATATTAAATCTTCAAGGACTTAACAAGGGTATACATCTGAGATTAGATGCTGTGCTGCTGCAACTAGTTCCATGGGGTTCAGTTTATCTATATCTGGCTTTAAGATTACAGATTAACATCATTCAATGGTTCTGTTCATTATAAATGCAAAAGTGATATTCTGTTGTCAAAGATGAATGAAATAACACATCATGATCTGAGTATTCATCATGTGAACGTACTGATGACTTTTCAGTGCACAGAACACATGATTCTGCTCCAGGTGACAGCTGGTCTGTGTCTCAGCTGCTCTCCTACCTGCAGGTAGTTCCTCAGGTCCCGACAGTCTCCCTCCAGGCTGGCGATCTGCTGCTCGTACTCCAACATCCTGAAAACACAAATATAAGATTGATTTTGTGTGTGTGTGTGTGTGTGTGTGTGTGTGTGTGTGTGTGTGTGTGTGTGTGTGTGTAGATACCTACTTGGCCTCGTTGCTCTGGATCTCTTTGTCTTTCTGTTGAATCTGGTTGTTCAGTTCGATCACACTCTGAGCCAGCTGCAGGACAAACACAATGAACTGTTTAGCATCAACATGTTTCCAGAACTTTCCAGGACCTTGACTCAGCCTCAGATAAAATAAGATAAACCTTTATATATTTATACAGCAGCAAAGGGGATAGAAGCAGTTAAATAGTACAAAAAGAGACAAAATTAGACAAAAAGACAATATTAACAAATTTACATTAGGAATACACACAAGACTTAGATTGGATTATATATGAGATACGAAATATTAAATATTAAACTACAAAATATTGCACATTGACTAGAGTGACGTGAAATATGAAATATTACATCCTAAATCCAAAAATATTGCACCTTGAATAAATGAAGTGAAATATGAAACACTAAATTCAAAAATATTGCACATAGGATAGACGAAATATTGCACAGTGAATGGAGCTGACACCGAAAAAATAGTATTGCACAGATGTAAGGACATAATGTATGGTCTATTGGGAGCAGTGCTGGTTGAACAGTCTGCAGCTGCAGGAAGCAAAGACCTGTGATCTGACTCCCTCACACACTTTGGGTGAAGCAGTCTGTGGCTGAAGAACCTCTCCAGCTGTTAACGTTTCCTGCAGGGGGCGGAGTCATTCTCCAACATGGATGACAGCTGAGCCATCCTCCTCCTCTCTCCCTCCACCTCCACTGGGTCCAGGGGCCGACCCAGGGCAGAGCTGGCCTTCCTGATCAGTCTGTCCAGTCTCTTCCTGTCTGCAGCTGAAACGCTGCTGCCCCAGCAGGTTCCTCCATAGAAGATGGCTGATGGCCCAACAGAGTCGTAGAAGGTCTTCAGGAGCGACCTCAGTGTCCTGAGCAGGTAGAGTCTGCTCTGACCTTTCCTGTAAAGTGGGGCCCCCGTCCAGCAGACGACCGTGTTGGACACACAGTCCCTTGTCCTCACATGCTGTGGACGGTTGGTGAGGTCGCCCAGAACCCAGGATGTGAGGTGCAGGTCCACCCCTGTGTTCTCCAGCTTGTCCCTCAGAAGTGCTGGCTGGATGGTGTTGAAAGCACTGGAGAAATCAAAGAACATGATTCTCACAGTGCTCCCAGGTTTCTCCAGGTGAGAGAGGGCTCTGTGCTGGAGGAAGGTGAGGGTGTCGTCCAACCCGATGCCAGGCTGGTAGGTGAACTGAAGTGGGTCCATCGAAGGTCCCACCAGGGGGCAGAGATGAGCAAGGACCAGCTGCTTCAGGGTCTTCATCAGGTGGGATGTTAATGCCACCGAGCCTGGAGCTGCTGAGGTCCTTGGGGTGCAGTGTCTTGGGGACGTGTGACGATCGTGTCCGGGGTTCGCGGGCTCGGCCATGTCTCCGTGAACACGATGATGCTGCACTCCCAGTACTCACTCTGGTGTCGGGTCAGCGCCGCTAACTCGTCCATCTTGTTGGGGAGGGGTCTTATATTCCCCATTGTGATGAACGGGAGGACCGGTCGGTGTCTTCTCCTCCTGTTGCGGCACTAGGCTCCCGCGTCTTCTCCTGTTTATCTCTCGGGGAACCTCGGGCCTCTCGTCCGGCAGCACTGCTGTGATGTGGAGCGCCAGCAGCTGATCCCAACTGTAAACAATGTTACTAGCGTTTGTTAGACAAAGAGAGAACACCAGATCATCTCAGAGACGAAAGATGTGTTCTCAGAAAAAAAAAAGGAAAAAAGAAAACCCTGTCCACAAAAGTCAAACAATAACAGAAAACCAGCAGGGACAATATGACCTACAAAGTACATCTGTTTATTCCTAGGAATCTAACAGCAGCAGAAAATGTGGGTCAACATATTACAAGTGATTAATTTATTTAAGCATATGGGAGTTTTCTCTCTTGTCCAGTGTCAGCTGATAAGCTTCAGCAGCTGTTGCAGTGTTGTTGTGTTGCAGTAGAGTACCATTGCAGAAGTGTAGTGTTGCAGCAGTGTTACACAGCTGTGACTTGTCATGTCAGCAGTTTTTACAGGAAACTCCACTGTTGAGAAATCTGATCTTGCTTTTGTCACACTGACACTGTTTTACAGTAATGTCTGATTTATTCAGTTCATTCTGATCAGCTGGTATGAAGCTACTGATGTTACCATGTCAACAACCAACAAAGTCTGGATAATGACAGGAGAAAATTAACAAACAAACGAGAAGCCAACACAGTGTTCAGACAATTGACAGCCAATACAAAATCAAACAAAACAACTCTAATGCTCAATTAAAATCATTCAAGTCATTCTGAAGGAAAGAGTTAACTATTACATCTATTTAATATTATATATAGTAAGTGAGCTGTAAACAACAGTTTCTTCTTTGACTAATGGATAAATGCACCGCAGCACGTTTCAATGCAGGAACTAAACTTCATCAGGACATCCTGTGTGTAGTAAAGGTGACTGACCTCTCCTCGTTTCTTATGTAGCTCTGTCAGTTCCTCCTGGTGTTTGATTCTCATCTGAGCCATTTCCTGCTGCAGGGCATCACTGCGACCCAAGTCTGCACCCGAACTGAAACACAAGACAAGGACAGGTCAGCCAGTCAGGGACATCACATCAGGGGAAACTGAAGGGGCACATCAAATCACACCTTGAGCTCTGATTTAGCATTGTGGTTGTAAAAGTCTGTCCAGCTGTTAACCATCAGACACCCACTGATGTGGACTCACCTGGCCTCATGTCCTCTCTGGACATCATACTTGTCAGTCTGGTATCTCTCGGACAAAACAGCCTGCAGGTCTGACTTCTCCAGGAGACGGTTATCTGTAACACACACGCACGCACAGACACACAGTGAGTTCATTAATCTGTCTGCACCGTCCGAGCTGCTGCTGAACTACTTACAGTGTTAAAGCAGGACTACTATGGAGACAACTTGACCAACTCCACCAACATGATTCATCATCAACATCTCATCTTTACACTTCACCAGTAGCAAAACATCACAGTCGTCCAGTTTTCAAACACGATATTAAACCTTCCAAGTTGTAGTCAAAACATTTCTGATCCTAATATCAGTTTTATTCTTGATGTTCACTTTTACATACCAGTTTTTATTTTTAGATAAGTCAAGTAATCTTATGCGGCCTAATAGTTCCAGGAACTAAAAGTCCCGTTTGTACTTCCACATCAAGAGAACTGAGAATATTAGTCCAATTATTACTTATTCCACTGCATACATAGACCTTTGTTTTCATTTTGAATAAACAGAAGAAGAAATGTCCATTCCTCGTCCTTGTCTGGACCATCAGATTGAACCAGATAGCTCACTTTATGTGGTCTTTATTAGCATTAGACACTGAAACGTGTCAAGTCAGCTGTTAGCTGGAGTGACAGGTGACTAAGTAATAAAACATATAAAGGATTAATATGTACACATTTACCAGTACTTTGACTGGTTTTCAGTATTCATTTCTAAACACTGAAAAAGTTTGTTACTGAGTTATCACGATATTGTAGTGATGAGTTTTCTACCTGCTGCACACACAGGGAAACCCGTCTATAGTTCACAGGGAGTGAGACAGCTCCAGTATGTGACAGTGATGGACTCACACTGGTGGACGATCTCCTCAAAGGCCTGTCTCTGCACTCGGTCTCTGAGCTTCAGTTGCTCTGAGATGTGTCTCTTCCACGTACACTCCACCCGCCGCTCCGCCATGGCCACCTGAAACAGATTTTGGAGCCGTTTCAATTGATGATAAATGAGAATTTTCAGCAGATAGAAACAAACAGAGCACTGTGTGTGGAGTGGGACATATCACCCAGGTAGGCAGGTAATGTGTTGTCTGATTACACATCAGTGATGTGGTCATATGCAGCCAACAGGGCTGGAAAAACTTTGGTTAGTGCCCTTCAATGATAATTCATAACAATCTCAAATGAAGTTTATTTACTACGTTTAAATATAAAAAAAAGTTTTGAAAAAAACATATTGTTTAAATTGGAAAATATTATAGTCTGGAAACACAGTCCAACTACAGAACAAACACTGATTTATAGATTTTATCTCAATCATGTCATGTATCACAGATCAACAATCTACAGGTAGAAGTTTGAAGAAGGATCTGAAGAGTGTCTTGTTGAAAACTGTTTAGATGAACAGACATTGTTGTTTTACCTCTAAATCACTGTTCTGATTGTGTAGATACATCTAATGTTGGATAAAATATTACTGTTGTAACTTTTCCGTTTACTGTGTACACTGATCACATACCTCATATTCTTTGTGCAATGTATTTTTCACTGTGCAATATTACATTACCTCAATGTGCAATATTTAATATCTGTTCATATTTAATTTTGTCCAGTTTCATAATGTATATACTGTTCCCATATTTGCATCGCATGTACATCTGCAAATAAGCCCAGTGTAAATTGTAATTTTGAAAATACGTTTCTTAGGCTGAGGTTGCTGGATGCTAATACTTTTTAAACCTTCTGTTTATACCGTGTATTACTATTGAAATACTGACTATCCCCTCGCTGCTCTGCAATGTAAATTTCCCCACTGTGGGATGAATAAAGGTTAATCTTATCTTACTGCAAGGAGTTGAAGTGTAAACATTGTTGATTAGGTCTTTGATAGAAATATCCCAAAACACGACGACGTTACGTCCCATTATCTCAGGTGGCTCATCAGTAAAGATGGCGACCTGGAGCTTTAACACACCCCAACAGCATCAAAGAGACACATCCAAGGTGTTCTCAGGCACAAATTAGCCTGAAAACGAAGAAATACTCGGCATCTGTAGCAGCTATTAGCCTCTCGCTGTTAGCATGTGATGCTAAAGGGAAGCGCGACACAAACCGGAAGACAAGCAGGCTGCTGGCTTACACTTCTGTATAGTTTAAATCTATCAGATGTACAACCCTTAGAAGCTCAACAACATGTCGGCGCCTTCGTGCCGGTGTTCCGGTCACCGTGCTATGTTTACGGTCTGTTTCAGACCGTACGACCCGGGACACAAACACCCGTGACTCGACATGTTAACATGCTAACGTAGCCGCTAGCTGCAGACCTTCGCAGTGCTTTAAAAACGGGCGGAAATGAAAACTTACACCATCTAAGTGGACTGTGCCTGGTTACTTGGAACGACTCGTCGTTAAAGTCGTGGGTGTTGTTTCAGGTGTGCCGCTGTTAAACGCTCCAGTTTCTCAGGTTAACCGACATCAGCTTCTTCAGCCGCCTCGCGCCATCTTACCTCCATCTTGGCTCCGACGACACACTTCCGGGTTGGTCGCTTAAAAATGACGCTGTGTTTGACTCAGACCCAATAGGACAGACAGTAAATCAGTTCCTTTTTTATTAATATTTTCCGACAGAACAAAAGTACGGAAGCGTATTGCTTTCACTCGAGGGCCACTGTTGAAATAACGCGTTTACATTTCAAGAAAGGCCGTTGATGTGTTGAGAAAAGTTATAAATACCCATACAAAAATCAGATTTTAGTGGTTTATATATGTAAATCACACTATTTTCATATCATATATTTTTTTCATTTTCAACACATTTATAATATATATTGAATAACATCACTGTTGATTTAAGAAGTGTGGATTGTTACTTTTATTAATGTTTTGCAACTTTTTATTAATTGTTATTGCCAATTTCCCGGAGGGAACCTACCAAAGGGATTAATAAAATACTCTGTCTGTCTGTTAATTTGCGGAGGCAAAAACATGTTATATCCAAAGAGTTTATGTAATAAAACATTTTGCGTTGATTAGCTTTAATTACCTCTGTGTAACACCATAGAGTAGAGTATGAGATAACTTGTCTCTGTGGGTCACTGTGGGAACTTTTCAAAGGTGTTTTCTATAAATATGGATGTGATTATCAGTTGTCCAGGTTTGGGTTTGATCTTGTGACATTTTCAGTTTGTGTAGTCATAACAGCAAACCTACAGACACACCTCCTGAATGATCAGATAATGTTCATGTAGCTGAATTAAGGAACAATCATCAGCTGTGAGAAACATGCTGCTTATGATTCTCCATCTGTCAATGTAAACATGACCATTTCAACATTTCAGCAAATTCACTGCTAACAAAGTTTTATTGAGTACACAGTTGACGGGTGAGAAAGTTCACACAGAGAACACATCTACACTCTGAGACCCTTCATTCAGATCATTCATGTTTTCATTTCTCATTACATTGAAATTAATGTTTCAGGTGTGTGAGCTCTTTCAGCTTTCGTTTTTATGATGTGATGAAAGTGAAAAAATAGCTGCAATGATTATAATTTTTTACATGAAGTCACATTCTCACAACAAACTGCAGATACACTTTGGAATTATTCTCTTAATTTCTTTTCAGTTCACAATAAAACATTTTAATTTTTACTTACTGTGGTTATTTTCGAGGAAAAAAGTTCCATTCAGAAACAAAAATGATTTACGATGAATTACATTAATCCAAACAATTCCCAATTTTGGGACAAAGAAATTCAGTCAGTCAGTCTGACTGACTGCAGTTAGTGCAGTTCATTCATGTGACTCTGTGATTCTCAGCCTGCAGGGGGAGCTGGTGAGACAATCCATTTGGATTATGGGAAATATAGGCTCTACAAAGTCTGTCATTCATCTAATGATTTGTTTTTCATTTGCTTCATCTCTGTCTTAACAAGGCACTTTATTTTTGTTAAACAAAAATGTTCCTGCAGGTTTTCTCAGGTGACTTTTCTATGGTCACATGACATTGTGCTGTACGGATCCTCTCGTCTCATTGGCTGAATATGTTCTTGTTTTTATAGAAAACTAAAGAAGCAAAAAAGTGTTCAAATGCAAACTTACACTTTACACCATCCAGCTTAGTAAAAACACACCTTTGATTTTACATTTAATTGTTTAATCTGTAAAATATAAAAATGATGTCAAACCTCCATCTTAAATCACCAGAGATTAAAGCAACGTTACAGTGCTGAGTTTGTACAAAACCCACAGATATTCAGGTTACAAAGACTTAAAGATAACAGTTCTGACATTATAGAAACTAAAAATAGTTTTCCTGAATAATTGATTGAAATAATGATTTCAAATTTAAACTCGATTTAAAAAGAGTTTAAACAACAGGAAAATTAAATCTGTCATCAAAACCGGAAACTATGCAACTTAAAAATCAAACATGACGTTTATAGCACTAATTTTGTCAGAAAAATTAAAAGAATTTTAACAGATAATAGATTTCTAGAATGATTTCAATCTTTACTTTAATAAACAAACGTATGTGAAGACTTGTTTCAGTTTGACATCAGTCAGTAAATCTCTTCCTTTCTGACAGTCACACTGATTTACTGTCTCGTCTGAAGCTAAATACAAGGCTAGTTAGCTTAGCATAGGACAAAGGCTGGAAACGGGGGAAAACGTTAGCCTCTCTCTGTTCAAAGGGAAGAAACTCCAGTCTTTATGCTAAGCTAAGATAACAGCTGCCGGCCGTAGCTTCATGGTTGAATCACTCTGAACATATAACTCTTAGAGAGAAAGAGAAAAAGAGGGTTTCATCATTTCCTTTATAGTGAATTCAGCAGAAACTAAACCAGCGACCAGTGAAGGCCGAGTGAAGTTGAGACAGATGGTTCAGGTTTGTTCCTGAGACAAAATCAACCTGCTGAAGGAAAAACGACAGTCTGATTAATTTAAGCTTGAAGTTTTATGTGCGACAGTTTCCCTTTGACCCACACTGACGATTAGCTCTTCCAACACAGCTCACACACTTAAGGAAAAATCCACCACAAAACTGAAATCTACATGTTGTTCCTGAGATCAAACAACACATTCACATCATCAAAACCTCAAGTTATCAAGCGTGAAGTTTCTTCATCTGTCAGCCCGTTAGCCTCTAAAATGTCTTTCACATTTCTGTTGATCAACTGAAAGAAATCACAAGAAGAACATCTTTCAAAATCAGTTCTGAGGTGGAACATCTCTTGAAACAAACCCGTCAGTGGTCCCTGGTGAGTCAGCGGGCGTCTGCTCAGGCCTTGTCCAGTGTGGGTGTCTCTGGGACGGTCAGAGACTCCACAGAGGACTGCTCATCTGGATCTGGAAGCAGCTCCTCCTTATCACTGCAGAGGGAAACAGGTGTCATCATCACATTCATCCATTCATCATTCATCCATCCATCATCCAACTATCATTCATTCATGTATTATTCATGCATTTATGTAACATTTATCCAATTATGTATCAATCATCCATCCAACTATCATTCATCCATTCATCAT
>JBBMOC010000209.1:77500-79652 GCA_037975185.1 Centropyge bicolor | reverse complement strand
GCTGAGTGAAGCTGAGTGACTCTGTGCTGTCGTGCAGGAGGAGCAGATGCCAGAGGAGCTGAACATCGATGACCTGCTGGACCTGAAGACGGACGAGGAGAGAACACAGAGACTGCAGGTACCTGTCTGTCTGTCCGTCCGTCTGCCCGACTGTCTGTCTCACTCCCTGCCTGTCTGTCCTCTCAGGCGTCTCTTTGTCTTTTCAGGAGATCCTTCAGTCCTGTAACAACAACACAGAGGTGAGAACCATAGAGAAACATCCCTAATTTATTTCAAAAATGTTCAAACTGAACATGAAGTAAATTTGAGAGGAAATGTGAATTCAGAGATGGGAAATGGAAATAAATGAATGAATAAAACAGATGCAGGTTCATACTCATGTCCTCATGACACAAACAGTCCCACTGAGGCACGAAACACCTCGTTTACTGTTCATTCAGATCTGATCTGTGGCTCAGATGGGAAACAGCTGTTCTCCTCACAAACACTTGTTGTGACTTGATCTGATTTGATTGAAGCACTGATACATTTGATTAACAAGGTTTGTTACCAAACCAGTGGAAATGTTTTCAGCGTGTTTCTGGTTCTTCCTGTGATGTAATGAACAGTCCGGTCCGTCGAGGCCGCCGACCTGTGTTGACCTCTTCATCTGTGTGTCTCCTCCCAGCAGGCATTCATCAGTGACCTGGTGTTAAAGCTTCACGGTTTACAGAAGCAGGAGGATCTGCACAACGACGGCATCGACCTTCCTCAGCTCCACATCTACCCGAGCCGCTCCGGATCGGCCGACAGGGAGATGATGCACTGAGTCTGACTCTGACCTCCCGTCCACACCCGCTCCGCTCCACCTGCAACCTGGAGGCAATGGACACGAAAACAAACGCACCTGATGTCTGCAAGCGCCCAAACTGTCCTGACGTGATCCAATCAAACAACATGAAAAGCATCAAATGTTCCACACAAAGACTCAGCTGCTGCAAATTCCTCTGAACTAAAGGGACTTTTTGTGCCTGACTCTCCTGAAATGAGCAACTGGCACTTTTCAGTAAAGTCCCTGCTTTGACTTCAGAGATATTCAAGTCACACCTTGTTTGGTTTTTGGTCACACACTCACTATTTTTATCACCAAACTTCCAGAGTGTTTCTGACCTTTCATTGTTGCTTGATGTGTGTGAACTTGCTCAGGTGCCAGAGCTGTTCTGGTTCTGTGTAAAGCCAAAGCCTGTTTGCACTGTAAACACTGCTGATAGGAGAGCAGTGTGGACACACCTCTGCAGGGAGTTCAGGTAACAGACAGCTGCTGCCCTGCGCCTGGACTTCCTGGACTTTCACACAGAAACACACTCATACACATGTCAACTCATGTCCTCAAGCTTTAACAAAGAGTTTCCATAAGAAAATGACTTGAGTCCACATTAATGTTTCTAGGTTGTTTTAGCGCAGGTGAACGATACGAAAACAGTTCAAGTGTCCTCTCTTCACTCAGTCAGTCCTGCCCTGGTTCCTGGAGAGTCCTGCATTGTTTAAGCATGATTTCAAATAAAGCTTTCATTTGAAGCGACTCCTACTTCAGACATCTTCTGTCATTCTAATTGTTCTTATTATTATTAACAACTTCTACAACACTTTTCAAAACAAAGTGAGACATAACGATCGAAACAACCATAATAAAGCCGACGTGTTCAAACAGGTGCTGGCAGCCTCAGGAAAAGACTGAGAGAAAAGAGAGGATTTGAGAAGCGATACAAAGTCCATGATTCTGCAGCCTCTGCACTTCAGGGTTCAGGTCTGAGGTTTCTGACTGCGAAAGTCAGCCCACCGTCACTGTCAGAGCTCTGCAGGTGGATGTGAGGTGCCGGCTCAGAACCGTGACCCATGAAGTGAAAGATGATCAGTCTTTCTACAGCTTGAAGAGAAGCTGAGACAGGGCTGACATCATCTTGTCTTCTGGTGCCTGACACAACCAGCTGAAAAGTTTTAAAAGCTAAGCTGCAGAATCATGGACCAGCTAAAGGTGTAAAATGTTTTTTGTCATAACGCTGAACATAATGAGTTCATGTAACCGAGGAGAAATAAAAGCATGGGAAGATCTTCTCCAGATCAGGCAGAGAGAAAAGGCCGGGTGTTTGGATGCTCCTTCATTGATTAAAAA